>JBBHAA010003578.1:0-58693 GCA_037953035.1 Aquarana catesbeiana | reverse complement strand
TTCTTAATGACAGAATTAATACTGAGTTTGGGTCTAGTGTTTGACAAGAGCTCCTCTAAAAAAAATCCGAACAGCTAAAAATCTATCTGCTCTTGGCCATTAGGTTCTATTGTTCTGTAGTATACTGACATCTACTGGTCTGTTTTGTGCCACTACAATTTGTATACTTTGTGATTCATTATCTCCCTCTGTCCTTCCCTCCTGTTTATTGCTAGTTGGCGCACTCCTAGCCAGACCCTCCCTGTTTCTTACATGTTCCCTCAGTCAGCGTTAGTTATTTGCAGACACAGGGCTTAGGAAGGTCATTGTCTTCTTATACCTCAAAATACTGGAAAACAAATCCTCTGTACTGCAATCAGTTGAAGTAAAGCTGCATTGGATTCAACGTCTGTGTCTTACTGAAGAGTTAAGCTGCCTGTGGATAGTGTTAAGTCAGCAGGTGACTGTAATGCCCAGACAGACTGGGTCTAAGGAGGAATGTCAATGCATAAAGGGGAATTTGAAACATATACAGTATATTGTAATGTAAATACACCCTTTGAGAGTATTCCTTCACTTGTTGTCATGCTGATCCAAAGGTTTGTCCTGGCAATGAGGACCACGCACCCTTCTCTAGAAATGAAACACTCCTTGTAATGATGACCAAAGCTTTATCTATCATGTGTGAAAACATGGAAATTGCACCATAATGTACCACCAGGGGTGGTCTGACCATTCGGGCCAATGGTAGCAGGTGCGGGGAGCGGGGCAAAGAAGGCCTCGGATCCTGCGGAGCCAAATCCAATGCAAACAGCAGTGCCTTCGGGGTGCAGGCAGGTTGACAGCATCTGGCTCTGGGTCCATCTCCACACAGCGAGCGGACAGAGACAGAGGCCATGGGGAAGTGACCAGAATCGAGAGCCCAGAAGGGAGATGACCTCTGCCTCTCCTTCTGCATTCAACCTTCTCTTGTCTCTCACCCCCTCTCTCACATTCTCACCCCCCTCTATCTCTCCTTCTCTCTCAACTCTCTCTCTCCCCCCTCTCTTTCTCTCCCACCCTCACCCCCTCTCTCTCCCTCACCCCCCTCTCTCTCACTCTCCCTCTCTATCTCACCCCCCTCCCCCCTTTTTCTCTCACCCCCTCTCTCCCTCACCCCTCTCTCTCTCACCCCTCCTCTCCTCTCCCCCTCCTCTCTCTCACCCCCCTCTCTCTCACCCCCTCTCTCTCCCTCACCCCCTCTCTCTCTCTCACCCCCCCTCTATCTCTCCTTCTCTCTCAACTCTCCCCCCCCCCTCTCTTTCTCTCCCCCTCTCGCTCTCCCCCCTCTCTTTCTCCCACCCTCTCTCCCTCAACCCATCTCCCTCTCAACCCCCTCTCTCTTAACCCCCTCTCTCTCTATCTCACCCCCTCATCCCCCTTTCTCTCTCACCCCCTCTCTCCCTCACCCCTCTCTCTCTCACCCCTCCTCTCTCTCACCCCTCCCTCTCTCTCACCCCCTCTCTCTCCCTCACCCCCTCTCTCTCCCTCTCTCTCTCCCTCACCCCCTCTCTCTCACCCTCTCTCCCCCTCTCTCTCTCTCATCCCCCCTCTCTCTCTCTCTCTCTCCCCCCTCTCTCTCTCTCTCTCCCCCCTCTCTCTCTCTCTCTCTCTCATCCCCCCTCTCTCTCTCTCCCCCTCTCTCTCACACCCACTCTCTCTATCTCACCCCCTCATCCCCCTTTCTCTCTTACCCCCTCTCTCCCTCACCCCCTCTCTCTCACCCCTCTCTCTCTCTCACCACCCCCTCTCTCTCTCATCTCTTTCTTTCCCTCTCTCTCTCACCCCCTCTCTCTCCCTCACCCCCCTCTCTCTCCCTCACCCCCCTCTCTATCACCCCCTCTCTCTCTCACCCCCTCCTCTCTCTCTCTCCCCCTTATCCCCCTTTCTCCCCCACCCTCTCTCTCTCACCCTCTCTCTCTCATCTCTCTCTCTCCCACCCCTTTCTCTCGCTCTCACCCCCTCTCTCTCATCCCCCTCTCTCCCCCTCATCCCCTTTTCTCTTTCACCCCCTCTCTCCCTCACCCCCTCTCTCTCACCTCCTCTCTCTCTCATCCCCTCTCTCTCTCTCTCTCTCTCTCTCTCACACACCCCTCTCTCTCACCCTCTCTCTCTCTCGTCTCTCTTTCTCCCACCCCTTTCTCTCGCTCTCATCCCCCTCTCTCTCTTAACCCCCTCTCTCTCACCCCCCTCTCTCCCTCACCCCCCTCTCTCCCTCACCCCTCTCTCACCCTCACCCCTCTCTCACCCTCTCTCTCACCTCTCTCTCTCTCTCTCTCCCACACTCTTTCTCTCTATCTCTCTCTCTCTCATCCCCCTCTCTCTCTCTCTCAACTCTCTCTCACCCCTCTCTCTCTCACCATACCTCCCCCTTCACTTCCCCTCTCTCTCTCTCTCAACTCTCTCTCACCCCTCTCTCTCTCACCATACCTCCCCCTTCACTTCCCCTCTCTCTCTCAACCCCTCTCTCCCCTCTCTCTCACCCCACTTCCCCTTCACTTCTCTCTCTCTCTCTCTCTGTCACCCCCTCTCTCTCTCACCTCCCAACCACCCCTCTCTGATTCTCTTTGCCTCACCCCCTCTCTCACCCCCACCACCTCTCTCTCCCCCCTCTCACTTTTACCCCCACTGAAGCTTGTGGCCCCCTCCTGGTCACCCTGCTGGGATTCTCCCTGGACTAGGAACCTACAATCGCTGGACTCTTGCTGGATGGACTTTTCTTCTCTGGAAGTTATGAACCTGGCAGCCTGCATTAGTTAGTTAGGACTGGACTCTGGACTGCTGTGCTGGCCAACAGAGTTTCTGGAAGCTTCAGTAAAGTTTCATACCTGGTTTGAAGTTACTCTAAAGGGGTTGTGTAGGTGTGCCTTAAATGTGGGTGGGGACACAGGGGGCCCCATGATCTATTGCCTGCGGGCCTCATGAGAAGTCAGTCAAGGTGTCAAGTCAGTCAAGTCACACAAGGTGTGAAGAGAACAAATATTTAGGACAAACCTGCTGAATTTTTATTTGAGCTCAGTTTCTTATTCCTCACATTCGTCCTTCTCTGCGATCTTCGGGGATAAATGACGGGTCACATATTTAGCTTATGACGCTGTCAGTGTAGGATGTGACATTGAACATGGAAAGGGTCGTTCTCCATGCTGTCCTGATAGAAGACGGATCGTTCCCTCGGGACTACCTAACAGCTGAATCACTGCGATCCGTTCAATGAAATGCAGATGTTCTCATGGAGGATACAGACAATAATAATCCGGAATAGGAAGTCCGGACAGAGATGGATGGAGGTTCGGAGATCAGCTAAGGAGGACGAGTGTCCTACCTGAATGGAGAGAGGAAGGAGCAGAGTCCACCAGCAGTGCAGAGTATTTCAGGAGAGGAAGAGTCCAGTAGCGGAACTGGAAGGGAATATATAACTCTATAAATCATTTCATACCGTGCCTTGAAAAAGTATTCATACCCCTTGAAATTCTCCACATTTTGTCACGTTACAACCAAAAACGTAAATGTATTTTATTGGGATTTTATGTGATAGACCAACACAAAGTGTCACATAATTGTGAAGTGGAAGGAAAATGATAAATGATACAAATAAATATGTGAAAAGTGTGGGGGGAGGGGCATTTGTATGGCGCCCCCCGGAGTCAATACTTTGTAGAACCCCCTTTCTCTACAAGTCTTTTTGGGGTGTCTCTACCAGCTTTGCACATCTAGAGAGGACATTTCTGCCCATTCTTCTTTGTAAAATATCTCAAGCTCTGTCAGATTGGATGGAGAGCGTCTGTGAACAGCAATTTTCAAGTCTTGCCACAGATTCTCAATGTGATTTAGGTCTGGACTGTGACTGGGCCATTCTAACACATGAATATGCTTTGATCTAAACCATTCCATTGTAGCTCTGGCTGGATGTTTCGGGTCGTTGTCCTGCTGGAAGGTGAACCTCCGCCCCGGTCTCAAGTCTTTTGTAGACTCTAACAGGTTTTCTTCTAAGATTGTCCTGTATTTGTCTCCATCCATCTTCCCATCAACTCTGACCAGCTTCCCTGTCCCTGCTGAAAGAAAACCATCCTCACCACATGATGCTGCCACCACCATGTTTCACGGTGGGGATGGTGTGTTCAGGGTTATGTGCAGTGTTAGTTTTCCGCCACACATAGCGTTTTGCTTTTAGGCCATAAAGTTGAATTTTGGTTTCATCTGACCAGATCACCTTCTTCCACATGTTTGCTGTGTCCTCCACATGGCTTCTCACAAACTACAAACAGGACTTCTTATGACTTTCTTTCACCAATGTCTTTCTTCTTGTCACTCTTCCATAAAGGGCAGATTTGTGGAGAACACGACTAATAGTTGTCCTGTGGACAGATTCTCCCACCTGAGCTGTGGATCTCTGCAGCTCCTCCAGAGTTACCATGGACCTCTTGGCTCTTCTCTGATGAATGCTCTCCTTGCCCGGCCGGTCAGTTTAGGTGGACGGCCATGTCTTGGTAGGTTTTCAGTTGTGCCATACTCTTTCCATTTTCGGATGATGGATTGAACAGAGCTCCGTGAGATGTTCAAAGCTTGGGACATTTTTTTATAACCTAACCCTGCTTTATACTTCTCCACAACTTTATCCCTGACCTGTCTGGTGTGTTCCTTGGCCTTCATGATGCTGTTTGTTCACTAAGGTTTTCTAACAAACCTCTGAGGGCTTCATAGAACAGCTGTATTTATACTGAGATTAAATGACACACAGGTGGACTCTATTTACTAATTAGGTGACTTCTGAAGGCAATTCGTTCCACTAGATATTAGTTAGGGGTATCAGAGTAAAGGGGGCTGAATACAATTGCCCCCCCCCACACTTTTCACATATTTATTTGTAAAAAATGTTGAAAACCATTTATCACTTACCTTCCACTTCACAATTATGAGCCACTTTGTGTTGGTCTATCACATAAAATCCCAATAAAATACATTTACGTTTTTGCTTGTAACGTGACAAAATGTGGAAAATTTCAAGGGGTGTAAATACTTTTTCAAGGCACTGTAAGAATAGGTAGGGAATCCCATCTGGGAAGTGTGGTCTCCGGGTGGGGATTTGCAGAGTGGGTTGTATGGCTGGTGACAAAGTTGGTGTGCAGCCTTCCATTCTTGGTGTTGTCCACCGTTGATGTGTTTTGCCCTCAATCTGGACTGGGGGGGGGGCATTCTCAGTCGTGATGTAAGCAGTGGGAGGAGTTATGCAAATATCAAAATGTCTTGATGCATGGGTGTCAGTCTACAGAAGTGGGCACTCCTAGGGAGGTTGTATTTGCATGATAATACCTGCCTGTGATGCTGAGCCTCCATGATTGGAAGAGCTGAAATCCAATTAATGAAAGGGCAGGCCAGGGACAGTCAGATTGAGGAAGAAAATGGCTAGATGATGCTGGACATCCTCCAGCCAGGAAATGAGGCAGGCTCTATCTGACTTGCTGAAGCTTCTAATGCACATTGTGAGAAGCTCACAGTGTGCAGTGAAAACAGAGGAAGACATTTCTGTCCAGGAGAGGAGCCGCTACAACTGTGCAAGACTGAAGAGGAGGCCAGAGTTCCGCTCTGACATTAGCAGACGGAGAAGTCACAGAAAATGTGGTAGTGGAGGGTGGAGCGATGAGTTCATCATTTTGGGAACTCTTCGGTATAAGGAGCTCAGACAGATCGGAAGTTCTTTTGTTCTTTGGAAGAAGAAGCCAAAATTCTGTCTAAGTCCAATGTGAGACTTCCACTGACGGGAGCCAAACCCAATCACCGCGCTGTGATGTCATCCGCCTAATCATCGCTCGTACAGCTGTGTAGGAACCGTGTGACTCCCCCAGAGCAATGAGTATAAATAAAGACTTTTCTTCTATCTGGATAGAGAGGTGAGGGATTGGAAGCAGCCAACCCCCCCACACCACTTGCAAATTGAGGGGACATGGGCCCTTTCCCTACATTTAGTACCCTAATGTGGGAGTATCTTATAAGAAACTATTCTAGAAGCCCCCTTTGGGAGAAGGGCTTCCCCAGATATCTGCCCCTTCCCAAATGAAAGGGTACAGAGGTATATTTGTACAATTACCCTTTCCACAAAGTGTTAAAAAAATAAAGGAAAGTGATGTCCCCAATGTAAATTCATCATCAATTATGTTGTCCAGCCACTTGAGGATGTTTCACCACTCCAGGATAACCCTCTTACCAACGATGTATCACCACCACGGGGATGACCCTCTTCCCAATGATGTTTCATCACTACGGGGATGACTCTGTTCCCAACGATGTTTCATCACCACGGGGATGACCCTCTTCCCAACGATGTTTCATCAACACGGGGTTGACCCTCTTCCTCACCACGGGACCACGGGGGCGTCTCTCTTCCCAATGATGTTTCATCACCACGGGGACGACCCTCTTCCCAATGATGTTTCATCACCACGGGGATGACTCTCTTCCCAATGATGTTTCATCACCACGGGGATGACTCTCTTTCCAAGGATGTTTCATCACCACGGGGATGACCCTCTTCCCAACAATGTTTCATCACCACGGGGATGACCCTCTTCCCAACGATGTTTTATCACTACGGGGATGACTCTCTTCCCAACGATGTTTCATCACCACGGGGATGACCCTCTTCCCAACGATGTTTCATCACCACAGGGATGACCCCTCTTCCCAACGATGTTTTATCACTACGGGGATGACTCTCTTCCCAACGATGTTTCATCACCACGGGATGACCCTCTTCCCAACGATGTTTTATCACCACGGGGATGGCCCTCTTCCCAATGATGTTTCATTACCACGGGGACGACTCTCTTCCCAATGATGTTTCATCACCATGGGGATAACCCTCTTCCCAATGATGTTTCATCACCACGGGGATGACCCTCTTCCCAATGATGTTTCATCACCACAGGGATGACTCTCTTCCCAACGATGTTTCATCACCACGGGGATGACCCTCTTCCCAATGATGTTTCATGACCACGGGGACGACTCTCTTCCCAATGACGTTTCATCACCATGGGGATAACCCTCTTCCCAATGATGTTTCATCACCACGGGGATGACCCTCTTCTCAATGATGTTTCATCACCACAGGGATGACTCTCTTCCCAATGATGTTTCATCACCACGGGGATGACCCTCTTCCCAATGATGTTTCATTCACCACAGGGATGACTCTCTTCCCAATGATGTTTCATCACCACGGGGATGACCCTCTTCCCAATGATGTTTCATGACCACGGGGACGACTCTCTTCCCAATGACGTTTCATCACCATGGGGATAACCCTCTTCCCAATGATGTTTCATCACCACGGGGATGACCCTCTTCTCAATGATGTTTCATCACCACAGGGATGACTCTCTTCCCAATGATGTTTCATCACCACGGGGATGACCCTCTTCCCAATGATGTTTCATCACCACGGGGTTGACCCTCATCCCAATGATGTTTCATCACCACAGGGATGACTCTCTTCCCAATGATGTTTCATCTCCACGGGGATGACTCTCTTCCCAATGATGTTTCATCACCACGGGGATGACCCTCTTCCCAATGATGTTTCATCACCACGGGGATGACTCTCTTCCCAACGATGTTTCATCACCACGGGGATGACCCTCTTCCCAATGATGTTTCATCACCACGGGGATGACTCTCTTCCCAATGATGTTTCATCTTCATCACCACGGGGATGACCCTCAATGATGTTTTACGGCCACTTAGATGACCCTCTCTCCAATGACGTTCCACCTCCACCAGGATGACCCTCTTCCAACAATGTTGCACCACCACAAGGATGACCCTCTTCTCAATAATGTTTCTCTGCCAGTAGGATGAACCTATTACCAATTGGACATGTGCACACTGGAATATTTTGTTTCAGAATTTCGGTTTCGTCCAAAAAAATGTATTTATTCACCGACACCAGGATGACCCTCTTCCCAACAATGTTTCAGCGCCACCAGGAAGACCCTCATCCCAACAACGTTTCTCTGCCACCAGGATGACCCTCTTCCCAAGGATGTTTCACCACCACTAGGATGACCTTCTTCTCAACGATGCTTCGCTGCTACTAGGATGACCCTCCTCTCAACAATGTTTCACTGCCACTTGGATGACCCTCTTCCTGACAATATTTCACCGCCACCACTTTGACCCTCTTCCCAATGATGTCTCACCGCCACCAGGTTGACCCTCTTCCCAATGATATTTCCCTGTTGTACTACTGTCACTAAATGACAAATCTCTGGCATGGCTGTAATGTAAACAAGCCCCCAGAGATCCTGGGTGACATCATTGACCAAACATTGTCAATGAACAAACCCCTGGGATAAAAGGCTACTTGTTTACATACAGCTGGTGGGGATTCGAAAGGGCTAATTTTGGCAATATAGTTGATTTTTTTTTTTTTTTTTAGGGTTAAAAAATGTTCTTTATTGAACATACATCTGGATGAAGTAGTAAATCTTTTGGCGTTCAGATGAAATTCCATCTACGCATTAAATAAAAACCTCGCCCGGAGTTGACCCTTTTCACAGGGAACAAGGTGAGTCATAAAGAGACGATTGTGAAAATTTTCGCGAATCAAATGAAAACAAAGTATTTGGCCAGAATACATAAATGAAGTAATTCCAGAAGATTTACTGGATCATAAAATCCGCTTTAAAGGTCAGCGCGGTCCGCCGTACAGTAACATGGCGGTCGGAGGTGGTGGAGGTGAGGGAAGGCTTTGATACAAAGCCTCTTATTCAGATTAAACCTGGTGGGTGTGAACTGCAAACCCAGACAATCAGTTGTGCAAGAGATGCCGAGCCTCAGAATAAGTATCAAAACACTATAAAAATATGTGCAAAAAATACTTTAAAAAGGCCCCTTATGCTCCTCTGCCAGGACCATAAGGGGTTAACACTGTCATCGTCAGCAACCTCTCCTCCGGAGCAGGATTGGGATATCCTCCTTCTCGGGACCATATCAAAAGAAAGAGACAAAAGCACCACCGAATACTTGTGGTACATGTATTAAAAGTCAATTAAAAAAGGGCAAATATGCACAAAGATCTGCTCCAAACAGCAGATATATTCCAAACCAGCAGATGGCAGCCTCTCCACGGCCAGGCTGATTGTATTCTGCAAGCGACCTCTTGTCCTCAGGGCGGAAGCCAGGCCTCCGGAGGGTGTGATGACGTCACAGAGGGTGTGGCTGCGCGTTTCAGGGTGGTGGTACCCCTTTGTCAAGCCATCAGGCTATATCAGGCTACATATGTACATACTTTGGCCACCATGCTGCCTGATGCAGCTCCACATCCTATTGGCAGGCATCCAGAGGGTGCTATAACATCAGAGGGTGTGGCAATGAAACCCTTTTGACAAGCCAGTAGGATGTGGAAATGCATCACACTATATATATATATATATATACTGTATATACTGTGGCCACCATGCCATCTGATGCAGGTATACATTCTATTGCCAGGCATTCAAAGTGCATGATAATGTCAGAGATTGTGTGGCAATGCATTTCAGGGTGGTGCTACCCCTTTGTCAAGCCAACAGGGTGTGGAGATGCATCAGGCTACATATATATATACATGCTGTGGCCATCATGCCACCTGATGCAACTCCACATCCTATTGCCAGGCATCTGGAGGGCATGATGACGTCACAGGGGTGGAGATACCCCTTACCGCAAGCCTACAGAATATGGAGCTGCATCAGGCTATTCAGGCTGCATCAGGCGATTCAGCTCCACATCCTATTGGCTTGACTAAGAGGTACCACCACCCTGGAGTGCGTTGCCACACCCTTTATGATGTTATCACACCCTATGGATGCCTGGCAATAGGATGTGCAGCTGCATCAGGTGACATGGTGGCCACAGTGTCTATATATATATATATATATATATATATATATATATATATATATATATATATATATATATAGTCTGATGCAGCTGCACATCCTATTGTCTTGACAAAGAGGAAGCAACTGCCCCAAAACATGTTGCTTGTGATGTCATCAAGACATCCAGATGCCTGGCTTCCGCCCTGAGAGTCTGTACAGTGTCTGGTTGGTTGCTAATTCAGGACAAGGCTGCTTGCAGGACACACTCGGCCTGGCCGTGGATAGGCTGTCATCTGCTGGCTTGGAATATAAGTGCTGTTTGGAGTACAGCTTTGTGAGTGCAGGTTTGCCTTTCATTCACTTTTCATAAATTTACTACAATTAGTGGGTGGAGCTTTTTGTCTCTCTCGTTCTTTGAGCTCCTTTTTTAGATTTCATGTCAAATAAAGACCTAAAAACCCACAAAGGGCGGCCCCAGGGGTATGAGGGGTATGGTCCGGCTGAGGTTTGGCAGATGAAGTGATATGGCAGGAGAGGTGAATCCGATACAAAGTATCCGCTCTGTTTTCATTGGACTTCACCGGGAATTACCGATCAGAGATTATCTCCGCAGCCAAGCAGACCTCCACCCAATACACAATTACCAGAGACCTGCCAATGCTTTTTTTTTTGCCTAACATAAATATTTTTGAAATCCCTCACTTGGAATGATCCTGCATTGGGTACGCTGTACACGGTGGAAATTCACATTCGGAAATGCACCTTTAGGTGTCATTCACATTATAGCAGCATGAAAATACGTTCAAAACCTCGCAATTTTGTATGCGTTCAAAAAACACAAACAAAAGGATGTCACGGTTAGGAGTAAGGAGATGTGCGGTCTACACCAACCTTGAAGCTCTAAAAGGCGCATTAGATACTTCTAGATATTTGTTGGGCACTGAAATGAATGGGACATCCGATGTGTGTAGAGCAACGTCCAATGTTGTGAATGGGGCCTAAGATGGTTCTTAAAGTATAACTAAAGGCAAAAGTTTTTTATCTTTATTTTTTTTTTTTGGGATCGAGTGGAGAAGGATCTAGTGGCCATAAAGAAAAGAGTCAGAAAAGAAAAAGAATGAACGCAGGGCCGGCATGACGGGATTAAAAGGGGTTTGGTATGGGGAAGGTATTTCTGGCCAGTTTAACATTATTAAAGAAGCACTTATATGATTGGTGGAGTGGGCGGTAGCAAGTGGAGCTGCAGAAAGGGATTATCTGTAGGAGGGTCTCAGGTCTTCAGAGAGCGTGCTTGAGACAACGGCCCACCCCGGTGTTTTGGGTCTGAGGTGGACCATGTTCTGGGGAAATTGTCGTGGCAGCCGGCAGGGTACAAGGTCCTTATATGGGATTGATTATGGAAAAACATGTACATTTGTAGGGACCCGTCCTCGGTACGGCTCCCATTATTATGTTTGGGACCCGTCCTCGGTACGGCTCCCATTATTATGGTTGGGACCCGTCCTCGGTGCAGCTCCCATTATTATGGTTGGGATCCGTCCTCGGTATGGCTCCCATTATTATGGTTGGGATCCGTCCTCGGTATGGTTCCCATTATTATGGTTGGGATCCGTCCTCGGTATGGCTCCCATTATTATGGTTGGGATTCGTCCTCGGTGCAGCTCACATTATTATGGTTGGGATCCGTCCTTGGTATGGCTCCCATTATTATGGGTGGGACCCGTCCTCGGTGCGGCTCCCATTATTATGGTTGGGATCCGTCCTCAGTATGGCTCCCATTATTATGGTTGGGAACCGTCCTCAGTATGGCTCCCATTATTATGGTTGGGACCCGTCCTCAGTATAGCTCCCATTATTATGGTTGGGATCCATCCTCGGTGCGGCTCCCATTATTATGGTTGGGACCTGTCCTCGGTATGGCTCCCATTATTATGGTTGGGACCCATCCTCAGTGCGGCTCCCATTATTATGGTTGTGACCCGTCCTCAGTATAGCTCCCATTATTATGGTTGGGACCCGTCCTCGGTATGGCTCCCATTATTATGGTTGGCACCCATCCTTAGTATGGCTCCCATTATTATGGTTGGGACCCGTCCTCAGTATGGGTCCCATTATTATGGTTGGGATCCGTTCTCGGTGCAGCTCCCATTATTATGGTTGGGACCCATCCTCAGTGCGGCTCCCATTATTATGGTTGGGACCCGTCCTCGGTATGGCTCTCATTATTATGGTTGGGACCCATCCTTGGTGCGGCTCCCATTATTATGGTTGGGACCCATCCTCGGTATGGCTCCCATTATTATGGTTGGGACCCATCCTCAGTGCAGCTCCCATTATTATGGTTGGGACCCATCCTCGGTGCGGCTCCCATTATTATGGTTGGGACCCGTCCTCGGTATGGTTCCCATTATTATGGTTGGGATCCGTCCTCGGTATGGCTCCCATTATTATGGTTGGGATCCGTCCTCAGTATGGCTCCCATTATTATGGTTGGGAACCGTCCTCAGTATGGCTCCCATTATTATGGTTGGGACCTGTCCTCAGTATAGCTCCCATTATTATGGTTGGGACCCGTCCTCAGTATAGCTCCCATTATTATGGTTGGGATCCATCCTCGGTGCGGCTCCCATTATTATGGTTGGGATCCATCCTCGGTGCGGCTCCCATTATTATGGTTGGGATCCGTCCTTGGTGCGGCTCCCATTATTATGGTTGGGACCCGTCCTCAGTATGGCTCCCATTATTATGTTTGGGACCCATCCTCGGTGCGGCTCCCATTATTATGGTTGGGACCCGGCCTCGGTATGGCTCCCATTATTATGGTTGGGACCCATCCTCGGTGCAGCTCCCATTACTATGGTTGGGACCCGTCCTCAGTATGGCTCCCATTATTATGGTTGGGACCCATCCTTAGTATGGCTCCCATTATCATGGTTGGGACCCGTCCTCAGTATAGCTCCCATTATTATGGTTGGGATCCATCCTCGGTGCGGCTCCCATTATTATGGTTGGGACCCGTCCTCGGTATGGCTCCCATTATTATGGTTGGGATCCGTCCTTGGTGCGGCTCCCATTATTATGGTTGGGACCCGTCCTCAGTATGGCTCCCATTATTATGGTTGGGACCCGTCCTTGGTGCGGCTCCCATTACTATGGTTGGGACCCGTCCTCGGTATGGCTCCCATTATTATGGTTGGGACCCATCCTTAGTATGGCTCCCATTATCATGGTTGGGACCCGTCCTCAGTATGGGTCCCATTATTATGGTTGGGATCCGTTCTCTGTGCAGCTCCCATTATTATGGTTGGGACCCATCCTCAGTGCGGCTCCCATTATTATGGTTGGGACCCGTCCTTGGTGCGGCTCCCATTATTATGGTTGGGACCCGTCCTCGGTATGGCTCCCATTATTATGGTTGGGACCCATCCTCAGTGCAGCTCCCATTATTATGGTTGGGACCCATCCTCGGTGCAGCTCCCATTATTATGGTTGGGACCCGTCCTCGGTATGGTTCCCATTATTATGGTTGGGATCCGTCCTCAGTATGGCTCCCATTATTATGACTGGGACCCATCCTCGGTATGGCTTCCATTATTATGGTTGGGACCCGTCCTCAGTGCGGCTCCCATTATTATGGTTGGGACCCGTCCTCGGTGTGGGTCCCATTATTATGGTTGGGACCCGTCCTCGGTGCGGCTCCCATTATTATGGTTGGGACCCGTCCTCGGTGCAGCTCCCATTATTATGGTTGGGACCCGTCCTCGGTATGGTTCCCATTATTATGGTTGGGATCCGTCCTCGCTATGGTTCCCATTATTATGGTTGGAAACCGTCCTCAGGGTGGCTCCCATTATTATGGTTGGGACCCGTCCTCAGTATAGCTCCCATTATTATGGTTGGGACCCGTCCTCGGTGCGGGTCCCATTATTATGGTTGGGACCCGTCCTCGGTGCGGCTTCCATTATTATGGTTGGGACCTGTCCTCGGTGCGGCTCCCATTATTATGGTTGGGACCCGTCCTCGGTGCGGCTTCCATTATTATGGTTGGGACCTGTCCTCGGTGCGGCTCCCATTATTATGGTTGGGACCCGTCCTCGGTAGGGATGAGCTTCGTGTTCGAGTCGAACCCATGTTCGACTCGAACATCGGCTGTTCGATCGTTCGCCGAATTGCGAACGTTATGGGCCGTTCGCGCTAAATTCGTGTGGCGCGTCACGGCCCATAATTCACTGCGGCATCGCAGTGCATTGCTGGCTGATGATTGGCCAAGCATGCACTATGACCCGCATGCTTGGCCAATCACAGCGCTGTCAGTAGAGAGAGCTGTAATTGGCCAAAGCCAGGGTGGCTTTGGCCAATTACGGCTCAGGGCATTTAGTACACACCCCACACTATATAAGGCCGCCTGCACGGCGGCCCTGTGTAGTGTGTGTTCCGGTGTGCTGAGAGATAGAGAGAGAGAGAGACAGTGTCATTTGATTTGAGTTAGATAGATTAGGCAGAACAGTCAGTCAGTTAGCTGCACTTACAGTGTATTGTGTATATATATGCATCCCAGGTGTTGCATATATATATATATACACTGTATTCAGTTTAGCTAGATCCGTTCCTGTTATCTTCTATCTAGACTATTTACATTTAATGCAGTGCGTCCTGCTCACAGTGTTCAGCTAGATCCGTTCCTGTTATCTTCTAGACTATTTACATTTAGTGCAGTGCGTCCTGCTCACAGTGTTCAGCTAGATCCGTTCCTGCTATTTACATTTAGTGCAGTGCGTCCTGCTCACAGTGTTCAGCTAGATCCGTTCCTGTTAAATTCCTACTGACCGGCAGGCTTGTCTGGTTACAGTATATAAAGCTACCTGAAGAAAATTACAGGTGTTCTATTTGATCCTATTAGTACCACGGTCAGGCAGCTAGACTATTTACATTTAGTACAGTGCGTCCTGCTCACAGTGTTCAGCTAGATCCGTTCCTGTTATCTTCCTACTGACAGGCAGGCTTGTCTGGTTACAGTATATAAAGCTACCTGAAGAAAATTACAGGTGTTCTATTTGATCCTATTAGTACCACGGTCAGGCAGCTAGACTATTTACATTTAGTACAGTGCGTCCTGCTCACAGTGTACAGCTAGATCCGTTCCTGTTATCTTCCTACTGACAGGCAGGCTTGTCTGGTTACAGTATATAAAGCTACCTGAAGAAAATTACAGGTGTTCTATTTGATCCTATTAGTACCACGGTCAGGCAGCTAGACTATTTACATTTAGTACAGTGCGTCCTGCTCACAGTGTTCAGCTAGATCCGTTCCTGTTATCTTCCTACTGACAGGCAGGCTTGTCTGGTTACAGTATATAAAGCTACTTGAAGAAAATTACAGGTGTTCTATCCCAGCTTAGTGCAGCTACAGGCCATTAGTATGTCTGGAAGGCCAAGAAGGAGAGGCAGACAGTCACAAGCCAATAAGAGAGGGCAAGCAGGCTCTGTGTCTAGTGCTGGTCGTGGAGACGGTGCATCCTCATCAGCACGTGGCCATGGGACACGCTTGGCCTTTTTTTCGGCAGCTGGCCATGTTGAGCCGCAACATGCGGAAGACTTGGTCGAGTGGATGACCAAGCCGTCCTCATCCTCCTCATCCTCTCTCACCCATGCCCAGGGTGCTTTGTCTGGCAAAGCAGCGGCCTCTTCCCTCAGCTCAATGTCATCAGTGACTCCTTCCCTAGCTCCACCATGTCCTCATGAGGATTCCCTCGAACTGTTTGACCACAGTGTTGGGTACATGCTCCAGGAGGATGCCCAGCGTTTGGAAGGCTCTGATGACGATACTGAGCTCGATGAAGGCAGTAACATGAGCGCGGACAGAGGGGGTGCCCAAGAAGGACAGCAATCTGGCAGTCATGCTCCCCCTGCTGCAGCATACTGCCAGGTTTGCTCCAGTGATGAGGAGGGAGGGGATGATGAGGTCACTGACTCAACGTGGGTGCCTGATAGGAGAGAGGAGGAGGAGGAGGAGGAGGAGGAGGAGGAGGAGGAGGAGGAGGCGGCAGCACATCACCAACGAGGCAGGATGCCCTCCAGGGGCCAGCCTAAGGGCAGCACATTGACTGCATCACACCCCAAAGCTCCACATGTGCAGGGCGCTGCAGTCTCTGCGCGTTATTCAAAAGTTCTTTGGTGTGGGCCTTTTTTGAGACGAGTGCATCAGATCGCACCGCTGCTATTTGCAACATATGTCTCAAGCGTATCTCGCGTGGCCAAAATATCTCCCGCTTGGGTACCACATGCTTGACCAGACATATGTTGACCTGCCATGCAGTTCGTTGGCAAGCGTATCTAAAAGACCCACACCAAAGAACAAAGAGGATCTCTCCTTGCTCCTCATCAGCTGAGATTTCCAACCCCACTAGACCTTCAGTCCTCTCTGAGACCTGCAGTGAGAGGAATGAAGGTGTAGAATTAGGTGTGTCACAGCCAAGTACTTGTGGGCAATCTGCTTTTGGTACACCGACGTCAGATTGTACCAGGCAAATTTCCCTGCCCCAGCTGCTGCACCGCCGAAAGAAGTTTGCTCCCAGCCATCCACATGCCCAGCGGTTGAATGCTAGCTTGGCAAAATTGCTAGCACTTCAACTGCTGCCTTTTCAGTTGGTAGACTCTGCCCCCTTCCGTGAGTTTGTGGAATGTGCGGTTCCTCAGTGGCAGGTACCCAAACGCCACTTTTTCTCACGGAAGGCGATTCCGGCTCTCTACCGGCATGTGGAAGGCAATGTCCATGCCTCGCTGGACAGGGCGGTCAGCGGTAAGGTGCATATTACCGCTGACTCATGGTCCAGCAGGCATGGACAGGGACGTTACCTAAGTTTCACGGCGCATTGGGTGACTCTGCTGGCAGCTGGGAAGGATGCAGGACAAGGTGCAGTAGTGTTGGAGGTTGTTCTGCCACCACGCCTCCAAAATGCTGATTGTGACACACCTCTCTCCTCCACCCCCTCCTCTTCTTCTTCCTCCATGGCCTCTTCCTCGGAACCAGCGGTGCTCCGTAGGCGTTCAAGGGGCTACGCAAGTACGCAGGCCAAAAGATGCCATGCGGTGCTTGAGCTGGTGTGCTTGGGGGACAGGAGCCACACTGGGGCAGAGGTTCTGTCAGCTCTGCAGGGGCAGGTTCAGAGGTGGTTGACGCCACGCCAACTTAAGGCAGGAATGGTGGTTTGCGACAATGGCACCAACCTCCTCTCTGCCCTCCGACAGGGACAAATGACCCATGTGCCCTGTTTGGCTCACGTCCTTAACTTGGTGGTGCAGCGGTTCTTGGGCAGGTACCCGGGCTTACAGGATGTCCTGAGGCAGGCCAGGAAAGTCTGTGTGCATTTCCGCCGGTCATATAATGCCAGTGCTCGGCTGACGGACCTCCAAAAGGAGTTTAACCTGCCCAAGAACCGCCTAATCTGTGACATGCCCACCAGGTGGAACTCAACGTTGGCCATGCTGCAGCGGCTGCACACGCAGCAGAGGGCCATCAATGAGTACCTGTGCGACTATGGCACCAGGACAGGGTCAGGGGAGCTTGGTTTTTTTTCCCCACGCCAGTGGGCCATGATCAGGGATGCATGCACTGTCCTGTCACCATTCGAGGAGGCCACGAGGATGGTGAGCAGTGACAGTGCATGCATCAGTGACACTGTCCCCCTTGTCCACCTGTTGGAGCACACGCTGCGTGGAATAATGGACAGGGCACTTGAGGCAGAACAGAGGCAGGAAGAGGAGGACTTCCTTAGCTCTCAAGGCCCCCTTTATCCAGACAGTGTTCCTGCGTGCCCGCCGATCACACAGGAAGAGGACGAGGAGGAAGAGGAGGAGGAGGAAGATTGTGTCAGTATGGAGGTGGAGCCTGGCACTCAGCATCAGCAGCAGTCTTTAAGGGATCAGTCCCAAGAAACACATGGACTTGTACGTGGCTGGGAGGAGGTGGCTGCGGACCATGTCGTTCTTAGTGACCCAGAGGACTCCGGACCGAATGCCTCAGCAAACCTACGCTGCATGGCCTCCCTGATCCTGCAAAGCCTGCGTAAGGATCCTCGTATTCGTGGTATCAAGGAGAAGGACCAATACTGGCTGGCAACCCTCCTTGATCCACGTTACAAGGGTAAGGTTGCGGACCTTATCTTGCCATCGCAGAGGGAGCAGAGGATGAAACATCTTCGGGAGGCCTTGCAGAAAGGTCTGTGCAACGCGTTCCCAGAGACTGGGAGGTTACAAACTCCTGTTTCTGGACAACGTGTTGCTGAGGCTTCGGTCAGTCAAAGAAGGAGCGGTGGAGAAGGTGGCCGTCTGACCGATGCGTTCAGACAATTTTTTGGTCCGCAGCCCCAAGGTATGATCGGTTCCAGCAACCATCGCCAGCGTCTGTTTTACATGGTGCAGGAATACCTAGGGGCAAGATCAGACTTGGACACCTTTCCCACCGAAAATCCTCTGGGTTACTGGGTCTTGAGGATGGATCACTGGCCAGAGCTTGCACAGTATGCAATTGAGCTACTGGCCTGTCCTGCATCCAGCGTTCTTTCGGAACGCACATTCAGTGCTGCTGGAGGCGTGGTAACCGATCACAGGGTGCGTCTGTCCACCGACTCGGTCGATCGGCTGACCTTCATAAAAATGAATGAGTCTTGGATCACCACCAGCTACCAAGCACCTGATGCTGATGTAACCGAATAATTTTTTTTGAAATCTCAGATCCCTTCAAAGACTGCCTATGCTGATGCTGAGTGACTATCCCTGAGTAATTATCCTCTTCCTCCTCAATCATCACGCTGATAGCTTGTAAGAACATTTTTGGTTCTGGGCGCCACCACCAGTGCCTAAGGCACAATTTTTCAGCCCCTGTTTAACAGGGGCGTGTAATTACAATTTTTGATGTAATACTTTGCAGCAGGGCTCGTTCCTGCATTCCAACTAGAGTGTCTGTGAGGGGTTGCAGTGTTGTGGCACCAGCACCAGTGCCTAGGGCCCAATTTTTCTGCCCCTGTCTAACAGGGGCGTGTAATTACAATTTTTGATGCAATACTTTGCAGCAGGGCTCGTTCCTGCGTTCCAACTAGAGTGTCTGTGAGGGGTTGCAGTGTTGTGGCACCAGCACCAGTGCCTAAGGCCCAATTTTTCTGCCCCTGTCTAACAGGGGCGTGTAATTACAATTTTTGATGCAATACTTTGCAGCAGGGCTCGTTCCTGCGTTCCAACTAGAGTGTCTGTGAGGGGTTGCAGTGTTGTGGCACCAGCACCAGTGCCTAAGGCCCAATTTTTCTGCCCCTGTCTAACAGGGGCGTGTAATTACAATTTTTGAAGCAATAATTTGCAGCAGGGCTCGTTCCTGCGTTCCAACTAGAGTGTCTGTGAGGGGTTGCAGTGTTGTGGCACCAGCACCAGTGCCTAAGGCCTAATTTTTCAGCTCCTGTTCAACAGGGGCATGTAATTACAATTCTTGATCTAATATTTCACAGCAGGGCCCTGTGAGGGCTTACAGTGTTGTGGCCACAGCAACACCTAAGGCCCAAATTTCTGCTGAGTATATAGGGCAGGACCCTACTTTCAAACATCTAACTTACAAACGACTCCTACTTGCAAACGGAAGGAGAC
This sequence comes from Aquarana catesbeiana, assembly GCA_037953035.1. Classification (NCBI taxonomy): domain Eukaryota; kingdom Metazoa; phylum Chordata; class Amphibia; order Anura; family Ranidae; genus Aquarana; species Aquarana catesbeiana. The sequence goes on along the minus strand of JBBHAA010003578.1, from coordinate 39,183 downwards.
AACAGGAAGTGAGATGAAATCTACCCCTAGGAAGGGAAATTCTCTCCTGTAAGAGTTAATATGGGAAAACAAGTTCTCCTTTCCACTGATGCTTTCCAATCCTTGTTCCACAAAAAAACCCAAATTTTCAAAAAACATTTTTCATTGGGACAAAAAAGTGAGGTGAAATCTTCTGAAGAGGAGGAAAGACAGCAAAACAAATGTCACAGGGGTGATAACCCTTCCCTATGTTTTCCAAAAAGCTTAGAAAAGATTTTTTGGCTGGAGCTAAACACGTTAAAAATGTTCAAAATTACAAACAGATTCTACTTAACAACAAACCTACAGTCCCTGTCTTGTTTGCACCGCCTGTATACTGCTGTTCAGAGTATATAGGGCCTGGTGGCCCCACACCTTTCCTTATTTTAATTTGGGTGCGGGGTTCCCCTTAATATCCATACAAGACCCAAAGGGACTGGTAATGGACTGGGGGGTACCCATGCCGTTTGTCTCACTGATTTTCATCCATATTGCCATGACCCGACATGACATTAAACCCGCAAGCAGTTTTAAATGAGATTTTTTCCTTTAAAAATGACATTTGGTGCAGGGACTGTTCTAAACATGGGAAACACGCGTCACTTTACAGGCATACTATAGACACCCCCCAGGTACGATATTTAAAGGAATATTTCACTTTTTTTTTTTTACTTTAAGCATCATTAAAATCACTGCTCCCGAAAAAACGGCCGTTTTTAAAAGTTTTTTTTGCATTGATACATGTCCCCTGGGGTAGGACCCGGGTCCCCAAACCCTTTTTAGGACAATACCATGCAAATTAGCCTTTAAAATGAGCACTTTTGATTTCGAACGTTCGAGTCCCATAGACGTCAATGGGGTTCTAACGTTCGTGCGAACTTTCGGTCCGTTCGCGGGTTCTGGTGCGAACCGAACCGGGGGGTGTTCGGCTCATCCCTAGTCCTCGGTATGGCTTCCATTATTATGGTTGGGACCCGTCCTCGGTATGGCTTCCATTATTATGGTTGGGATGCGTCCTCGGTGCGGCTCCCATTATTATGGTTGGGACCCGTCCTCGGTATGGCTTCCATTATTATGGTTGGGATGCGTCCTCGGTGCGGCTCCCAATATTATGGTTGGGACCCGTCCTCGGTATGGCTCCCATTATTATGGTTGGGACCCGTCCTCGGTGCGGCTTCCATTATTATGGTTGGGACCTGTCCTCGGTGCGGCTCCCATTATTATGGTTGGGACCCGTCCTCGGTATGGCTTCCATTATTATGGTTGGGACCCGTCCTCGGTATGGCTTCCATTATTATGGTTGGGATGCGTCCTCGGTGCGGCTCCCATTATTATGGTTGGGACCCGTCCTCGGTGCGGCTCCCATTATTATGGTTGGTGTTATCTGCCAGTAGTTGTTTGTTTCCGAGTCTGTGTTTGTTGCGGCTGGAGGCCTAAACATGTACAGTATACGCAGGTACCAGAAGTAGATGCCCATAAGGACCTTGTTACTCCTATTTGTCAGACTATTCTGGATGTTCATATGTTACATATGTTTATAGGTTCACATGTTTATATGTTATTTATAATGTTGTTAATAAAAGGCTGCTACGGCCATTAACCTCCATCTTGGGTTTTTATGTGTCATTTCTTAAGAAAAGGTTAGAGGTGGAGTGGTGGTCCAGCAGTCAGGAGAACATCTTTTATACCCGAGTCATAAAGTATTTTCCCAAACAACTCTGTATTTTTTTATTTTTTTTTTATAAAAAAACATTCGACCTATAGAGGACAAAGCCTAAGAACATTTGATTTTCCCCCCATTTACACAGAAATAATGTAGTAGCAGTTTCACTGCATTTTTATAAAAATACACCCCTTAGGGTCAAATGTTTAATTCCTTGAATGAATGTAAAGCCCACACTTTTATTTTGTTTGGTGTTCTATGGTGTAGAGAAGGTTTAGAATACCTGTGTTTTTTTTTGTTTTGTTTTCTGTGTCCTATTGTGGAGATTTCTCATCACTTCCTGTCCCAGTGACACAACAGGAAGTGAGTGCAAATCCCTCTAAAAGGAAAACAAGTCCCTTGTCATGCCCCCTTTGGGAGATTTCCTCTTAACTTCCTGTCCTAGTGACACATCTGGATCTCCTGAAACCTCCATAACATCACAGCACAAAACGGACCAATCAGAGCCGCTGTGCAGCGGTACCAAGTTCTATATCGCGGTCACTTGATATTCATGCAGTTGTTGTAGATGTGAATGAGCCCCGAGTTATAGGAATATAATAATAACTATTATCTGTTGTGTTGCAGGCTGGCACAGAGGCAATGCTGCCTCTCCTACATCAAGGAGAACACCTGCATCGCCGGGATGATCGCCGCCAAGGAAGGTGGAATCTGCTTAGCAATGGAGAATGACCCTTGTGAGCGATCGCACTTTAAGGTGAGATTTATTAACTTATATCTGTCATATTCCTATTACATAAAAGAGAAATGTATAAAATAGCTCAGCAAAGAGCGCCATCTGGTGCTGAATTGTGATGCTGCGGGATTTCGATTTTTGGTTAGAATCTTATTGTCCTATACCAGTGGTCTCCAAACTGTGGCCCAGGGACCAGATGCGGCCCTTTCCTTGCCTTTATCTGGCCCTTGGACACCAACAATGGGGCACCATTCCTTCCACTGACACCAATGATGGGGCACTATTCCTTCCTCTGATATGAACAATTGGCACCATTAGACCTCCTAATAGATGGGACTATTCCTCAGACTGACACCAACAATGGAGCACCATTCCTCCCACTGACACCAATGATGGGGCACTATGACTTCCCTTGAGACCAACAATTGGCACTATTCCTCCCACTAATACCATTGATAAAGCATTGTATACTCCCATTGATGCCACAGCATTTTCTACTACCGATGGCCACATTCCGGCCCTCAGAGAGTCTGAAGGACAGTGATCTGGCCCTTTTGTTTAGAAAGTTTGGAGACCCCTGCTCTATACAATGCATTCAAGTGCCGTAACTAACCCATCAGAGTTTAGCAGACAATGAATTTAAACTGCTGGTGGGGGGGGGGTTCTAAGTGATTGCACCTTTGCTTTTTACATTTCTTCTGAAAGTTTTCCAAAATCATCATATGTTTTTATGAAGTGTCTATCGGTTTAGGTGCCGATCAGGTGCTCTCAGCTAAAATAAAGAAAACAAATATACACTCCTTGACCAAAGGTTTGTGGACCACTGACCATCACACTTTTATGCCTGTTGGTACTGATGTTGGATGAGAACACCTGGCTCACCGTCGGCATTACAATTCATCCCAAAGGTGTTCAGTAGGGTTAAGATTGTGGTGGTAGGTGAGGAACACCTCTAGCCAGTTGGAGAATTATTATTACTAGATTAGTGTATAACCTAAAACATGGTCAACACATCTCAGGGAATTGAGGCTCCCCCTTCTTCAGGACTTTGGTAGTGTTGGATCTATTGGTTAAGGGAACCACAGTCTCAAAAATCCCAAGGGTGCTCAGTAGGGATGAGTTCAGGGCTCTGTGCAGGACATCTAGGTTCCTACACACCAAACTGGTCAAACCATGTCTTTATGGAGCTGGTCCAAACTGGTCAAGCCATGTCTTTATGAACTTTGTCCAAACTGGTCAAAGCATGTCTTTATGGGGCTGGTCCAAACTGGTCAAACCAAACCTTTATGTAGCTTGTCCAAAGCAGTCAAGCCATGTCTTTATGGAGCTGGTTCAAACTGGTCAAACCATGAATTTATGCCCTCTAGCTGGTCAAACCATGTCCTTATGGGGCTGGTCCAAACTGGTCAAATCATGTATTTAAGTAGCTGGTCCAAGCTAGTCAAACCAAGTCTATATGGAGCTGGTCAAAAATGGTTAAACCATGTCTCTTTGGGGCTGGTCAAAATTGATCAAACCACGTCCTTCTGAAGCAGGCCAAAGTTCGCCAAACTATGTCTTTATGGGGCTGGTCCAAACTATTCAAGCCATGTCTTTATGAAGTTGGTCCAAACCGGTCAAACCATGCCTTTATGAAGTTGGTTTATACTAGTCAAACCATGTCTTTATGGGGTTGATCCAAACTGGTCAAACCGAGCCTTTATGTAGCTGGTCCAAACTGGTCAAACAATGTCTTTATGGGGCTGGTCCAAACTGGACAAAGCATGTCTTTAAGTAGCTAGTCCAAATCAAAGCTAGTCAAACCAAGTCTTTATGTAGCTGGTCAAAACTGGTCAAACCATATCTCTTTGGGGCTGGTCCAAATTGGTTAAACCATGTCCTTACGAAGCAGACCCAAGCTCGTTAAACCACATCTTTATGGGGCTGGTCCAGGCTCATCACACCATGTCTTTATGGAGCTGACTTTGTACACGGGGGGGAGTACAGTCATGCTGGAACAGAAAAGGGTCTTCACCAAACTGTTACCACAAGGCTGGAAGAGCACAATTGTCTACAATGTCTTTGTATGATGCAGGATTACCAGGACCCTTCACTGGAGACACTTGAACTCCATCATTTTGAGGGGTTCACATACATTTGGTCGTATAGTGAAAATCTATTTTTTTCTTCCTCTTGGTTTACCATTGTTGTTGGCCGTTGTGCTTTTTTCCCAAACTTCAGCAAAGTGAAGCATTCCTTCCCACCCGTATTTCTTTCAGGATTTGTATATCTCTGGCAGTTGCTGATCTCCAGCCTCCCCGTCCCTCTGACACCCCATTTCTCAGGCATGCTGTCAGTTTAAATAAAAAATATATATATATACACACAAGACCCTAATTTACTGTTGTTGTTGTTGGCCGAGGGATATAATATTTTTATCTGGATTCCTTTCTGGATGTTTGCTCGGGTCACAGAAGGGTGATGTGTGTGGGAACTCCATAAGGAACATTTTCTTCTCTGCCCACCCTGGGGGGGAAAAAAGTTAACCCCATGTAAGCCTAGGATGGGAAAGTTGGCAGCAGGTGGATATTATTCATGTCATGCATGCAGCGCCGGATTTTCAAGGGGGCAAAAGGAGCCCTCTAAAAGAAAAATGATGCAAAAATTATATAAAACAATATTAAAAATATATATATATAAAAATAATTTAAAAAATTATATATATATATATATATATATATATTATAAAATGTATAATAAAAAATTATATAGAACAATATAAATATATATAAATATATATAAATAATATATAATAAAACAAATAAATAATCTAAAATGTATAATAAAAATTATATAAAACAATCTAAAAAAATAAAATATAAAATAATAAAAATAAATAATAATAATATAATATATAAAACATATAATATTTTTTTTTATAACACAATATAAAAAATATTTATAAAATAATAAAAAACATTATGACAAAATAACATAAAATGTATAATAAACATTTATATAAAACAGGATAAAAAAGTTATATATAAAATAATAAAAAAAGAAATCCTGATGAAATAATATAAAATGTATAATATATATATATATATATGTATGTATATATATATATATATATATATATATGTATATATATATATATATATATATATATATATATATATATATATATATATATATAAAATAATAAAGTAATATAAACTGTATTATAAAAAAAATTATATATACCAATATAAAAAAATTATATATAAAATAATAAAAAAATAAATAATGATGAAATAATATAAAATGTATAATAAAAATTATATAAAACAACATTAAAAAAATTATATATAAAATAATACAAAATAAATAAATAATTATTGAATAATATAAAATGTATAATAAAATAAAACAATATAAAAAAAGATATATAAAATAATTTTAAAAAATAAGGATGAAATAATATAAAATGTATTATAAAAAATTGATATAAAACATGTTGGATTAAAAAAAAAAGATATATAAAATAATACAAAAATATAAGTAAAAATAAAATAATATAAAATTTATAATAAAAAAAGATATAAAAAAATTTAAAAAATATATATAAAATAATAATTAAAAAAATGATGAAAGAATATAAAATGTATAATAAAAAAAGTATTTTCTTTTATTAAATGTATCTTGGGAAGTAATATTTTGCCGGCCATCATCTGTAAAACTCCGGACTCTGTGTCATGCATTTTAAAAAAAATGTGTGAAGCCCCTGTAAATGTAAACCAACGCTGTGTATAAGAGGTCCCCCAACCTGAATTGCCCCGGGCCCCCCCCCCCCAAGGTCCTGCATGCATGGCATTGGAAGGGAGCACTCTGTCACCTTTAACCCCCGATGTACTTTGCTCTTCAGTAATATAAACTGTATTATAAAAAAATTATATATACCAATATAAAAAAATTATATATAAAATAATAAAAAAATAAATAATGATGAAATAATATAAAATGTATAATAAAAATGATATAAAACAACATTTAAAAAATTATATATAAAATAATACAAAATAAATAAATAAATATTGAATAATATAAAATGTATAATAAAAAAATATATAAAATAATATAAAAAAAATATATAAAATAATTTTAAAAAATAAGGATGAAATAATATAAAATGTATTATAAAAAATTGATATAAAACATGATGGATTAAAAAAAAAGATATATAAAATAATACAAAAATATAAGTAAAAATAAAATAATATAAAATTTATAATAAAAAAATATATAAAAAAATTAAAAAATGATATATAAAATAATAATTAAAAAAATGATGAAAGAATATAAAATGTATAATAAAAAAAAGTATTTTCTTTTATTAAATGTATCTTGGGAAGTAATATTTTGCCAGCCATCATCTGTAAAACTCCGGATTCTGTGTCATGCATTTTTTAAAAAATGTGTGAAGCCCCTGTAAATGTAAACCAACGCTGTGTATAAGGGCTCCCCCAACCTGAATTGCCCCGGGCCCCCCCCCCCCCCAAGGTCCTGCGTGCATGGCATTGGAAGGGAGCACTCTGTCACCTTTAACCCCCGATGTACTTTCCTTTTCAGCTGTGCTGCGATTGCTGCTCCCTGGGGCTGAAGATCAGGAAGGAGGGTCACTCCTGCGAGTCCAACCTGAACCTGGGCTACCCCTGTAACCATATGATGATCCTGTGCTGTAACGGAGAAGAGCAGCTCATCCCACCGGATATAAAGATCCCACCAAAACTGGAACCTACATCAAACCCAGGCAAGGGTAGGTGGCCCTGTCTAATTGGACGGGGAGGGGAACAATTGTTTCGCCTCTTTAAACTCGTTATAAATCACAACTGTCTTTTTATCTTTTGTATTGTGTTGGCAGACGTGGATGAATGCGCCCTGAACACTCACAATTGCGCTAGAAGTGAACGCTGCGTCAACACGGATGGATCGTTTGTTTGTGTCCCGGAGGTGATGTGCCAGCCCGGGTTCTTGTTGGAAGAGGGAGTGTGCCAAGGTAACCTTTAGTGCTCAGAATTGGGGGGCGCAATGATGACAATGTGGGCTTTCAGGAAGAAATGGATCAAATTTAAGGCGTTTCTCTAGACAAAGTTTTTTTGTAATCTTTTTGGATGAATTTGTGATTTTTTTTTTTTGCTTTCTGTGTCCCTTTGGTGGGATTTTCCTTTCACTTCCAGCCCCAGAGTCACAAAAGGAAGTGAAAGGAAATCTTTCTTAGTTGTCACCAGCACAGGTGTCCCCGCTGGAAGGTTCCCCTCACTTCCTGTCCCAGAGATATATGTAACATTTTTAGATTTCCCATCTCTTCCTCAGCGACAATCAAGATGTGGATAAAGGGGTACCACTCTTCCTCCTGTACGGGGGCCCGAGCCAGCAGGGGGTCCAGGCAGCGTGGTGAATCAGATGTGGGCAGGGGGGGGGTGATCAATGCTGTGGGGGGGCACACAGGGGGTACCTGGGCAGCAGGAGGAAACACATGGTGCACAAGGAGGGTGATTGGTGTGCTATGGGGGGTGGGGGGAGGCAATTACTAGGACCGGTCCCCTGTATGGCTCTCTCTGCAGCAGCTGAAAGCCGGATTCTTCTCCTCTCCCCCCTGCCGGCTTTTAGCTGCTGCAGAGGGAGCCATACAGGGGATTGGTTCCAGTAACCCCCCCCCCCCCCATGCCACACTAATTACCCTACCTGTGCACCATATGTTTCCCCCTGCTGCCCAGGCCCCCTGTGTGACCCATTCCCCCCCCCCCCCCCGCAGTGTTTCCGGCATCCTTTCTCTCCACCACACTGGCTTTCAGGTGCTGCAGAGAGAGCCATACAGGGAGCCATACAGGGAATTGGTTCCAGTAATTCTGCCCAGGCCCCCCTGTGTGGCCCCCCCTGCTGACATCCTTTCTCTCCACCCCGCCGGCTTTCAGGTGCTGCAGAGAGAGCCATACAGGGGATCGGTTCCAGTAATTGCCTCCCCACCCCCTCATGCCACACCGATCACCCTCCCTGTGCACCATATGTTTCCCCCTACTGCCCAGGCCCCCCTATGTGCCCCCCCCCGCAGTGCTTCCGGCATTCTTCCTCTCCACCCCACCAGCTTTTAGCTGCTGCAGAGGGAGCCATACAGGGGATTGGTTCCAGTAATCCCCCCCATGCCACACCAATTACCCTACCTGTGCACCATATGTTTCCTTCCTGCTGCCCAGGCCCCCCTGTGTGGCCCCCCTGCTGGCATCCTTTCTCTCCACTTCGCCGGCTTTCAGGTGCTGCAGAGAGAGCCATACAGGGGATCAGTTCCAGTAATTGCCCCCCCACCCCCTCCATGCCACACCGATCACCCTCCCTGTGCACCATATGTTTCCCCCTGCTGCCCAGGCCCCCCCCTTTGTGCCCCCCACCCCCTGCAATGCTGCCGGCATCCTTCCTCTCCTTCCTGCCAGAAGCTGCAAGCACACAATAGAATCCTTCAGGATGGAGAGTGGGGGGAAGGGTCCGGTATGTCATATATAACAGCCCCTTCCTTTCTTGAATGAACACAATGAGTGATCAGTACCAATCGTCACTGTGTTCATACATAACTGATGCATAGTAAACTGTGTTTATGGGGGGGGGGGGCTGTGAGGTGGGCTGTATGGGGCCCTGTGGTTTCTAACAGCAGCCCTGGTGACCAATAGAGACGGCGGATCTCCCTCATAGAGACACATTGGGGGAGATTTACTAAAACTGAACAGTATAAAATCTGGTGCAGCTCTGCATGGGAGCCAATCAGCTTCCAGGATTTTATGTCAAAGCTTCATTGAACAATCTGAAGTTAGATGCTTATTGGCTCCCATGCACAGCTGCACCAGATTTTGTACTCTCCAGTTTTAGTAAATCTCCCCCAGAGAGTAATAAAAACCGAATGAGGTTCTAACCCGTCTTTACTTCATCCAATAAAAAAAAATATTTGGGCTCGAGATACGCTGAAGATTAATTTGCTTATATTTTGTTCCCCCCTCCCCCCTCATCAACATGCTGATGACAATTTTAAATAAAATGCTTCAATTCTTCTGACATACTTTATGTTAGGCCTAGTGATGTCATCACCGCGTCTCTGTGCTTCTCTATGCAATGCAGGCAGATCATGGCAGGTGGGAGGGGCCGGCAGGGGGCTGTAAATAGCTTCCTGACAACCTCCCAGCCTCAGTACTCCTCTCAATCCTGATGCAAGTAATGGGAGGAGTTATGCAAATATCAAAATGGGTGGGTGTCAGTCTAGTGGTGTGGGTGTTCCTAGGCAGGCTGTATTTGCATAGGTAACGCCCACATGTGATGACGAGGCCTCCATGAGTGAAAGAACTGAAATCCAATGAATGAAAGAGGCGGGACCAGGGATAGTCTGGCTGCGGGGGAGGGCTAGATGCAGGGCTGTAACCAGGGGTGAGCAAGAGGGGCAGCTGCCCTGGGCACTGTGGTATCATGTGAGGTGCAGGGGCACCACAAGGAGATTGGGGGGAGGGGATTTGTGTTGGGAGGGGGGATTTTGGGGGCGACAGGAAGTAAGAATTGTTCTAGGAGGGGAAATTTGGGGGGATTTGTGTTGAGAGGGGGATGGGGGAAGAGCAAGTAGTGATATTCGGGATAGACGTGTGCACTGCCGAAAAATTCGTTCATTTTCGTTTTCGTTTCATTAATTTTTTTTTTGTTTTGTTTTTCGGGTCATTTGTTATGATCGAAATCCGTAAATTTGTAAATTCCAAAATGCGTCAATTTGAAAATTCGTAAATTTGAAAATTAAAAGATTCAGAAAATTCGAAAATCCGAAAATTCGAAAATACAAAAATAAGAAAGAAAATTCAAAAGAACGAAAATCTGAAAATTTGAAATAATAACTAATAATTACTGTAACTATTACTTACTATTAAATTATAGGTATTAGAATTTCCTTTCAAATTTGGCTGTTAGTGAATGTAACGAATACGAATTTATCCAGAACAAACTAATAATAAATAATAGTAATAAAAAGTTTTTATTATGATTATTAATATTGTTATTTAATATTATTAATTTGTTACGTTCCATTCTTTTAGATACGGCATTCGTTACTTCACATAATTCGTAACTTCGGATAAATTTGTATTCGTTCCGTTCACTAACAGCCAAATTTGAAAGGAAATTCCCATACCTATAATTTAATAGTTAGTGATAGTTATTAGAATTTTCGGGCTTTCGAATTTTCGGATTTTCGGTCTTTTGAATCTTTGTTCTTATTTTCGGATTTTCGAATTTCTGGATTTTTGAATTTCGAATTTACGAATTTTCAAATATTTAAATTTATGAACTAACGAATTTTTGAATATTTGAATTCATGAATTTTCGAATATTTGAATTTACGAATTTACGAATTTTTGAATATTCAAATTTATGAATATTCGTTCCATTCACTAACAGCCAAATTTGAAAGGAAATTATAATACTTATAACGTAATAATTAGTATTATTAGAATTTTCGGGATTTCGAATTTTCGGATTTTCATTCATTTGAATCTTTGTTATTATTTTCGGATTGTTGAATTTCTGGATTTTAGAGTTTAGAATTACCGAATTTTAAAATTTACGAATTTTCTGATTTACGAATTTACGAATTTTCGAATATTCGAATTTAAGAATTTTCGAATATTCAAATTTACGAATTTATGAATATTTGAATTTACAAATTTATGAATTTTCAAATATTCGAATTTACAAATTTACGAATCTACGAATTTTTGAATTTAAGAATTTTCAAATATTCAAATTTATGAATTTATGAATATTTGAATTTACGAATTTTCAAATATTCGAATTTACAAATTTACGAATTTTTGAATATTCGAATTTAGGACTATTCGTTCCATTCACTAGCAGCCACATTTGAAAGGGAATTCCAATACCTATAATTTAATAGTTAGTATTATTAGAATTTTCGGACTTTTGAATCTTTGGATTTTCATTCTTTTCAATCTTTGTTCTTATTTTTGGATTTTCGAATGTATGGATTTTAGAATTTAGAATTTCCGAATTTTCAAATTTACGAATTTATGAATTTTCGAATTTACAAATTTACGAGTTTTTGAATATTCAAATTTACAAATTTACGAATTTTCAAATATTTCAATTTACACATTTACGAATTTACGAATTTTCAAATATTTGAATTTACAAATTTAAGAATTTACGAATTTGTGAATATTCAAATTTACGAATTTACGAATTTTCAAATATTTTCGAATATTTGAAAATTTGTAAATTCGTAAATTCAAATATTTGAAAATTCGTAAATTCGTAAATAGGTTTTTGTTAATTCAGATAATTCTGAATTAACAAATTTGTCAAAATTCGTTATAAAACAAATTCGGAACAAAATAAATTGCACACGTCTAGTTTGGGAGGTGATTTGTGGCAGGATGGAGGATTGGGGGAGGATGTTATTTAAAGACTCACAATATGAAATCTGGATTTCCATCTCAGAAAACGTTTCTTGGAATTTTTTGTATTTTCCTTTCTCTGTCAGATATTAATGAATGTGTGGCGAGCCCCGCTCCCTGCAAGCCCGGCTTCACCTGCGTCAACACCCTGGGATCGTTCGTATGCCAGAGGAAACACCTCAACTGCAACCGCGGGTACCGACCCAACGGGAACGGCACCATGTGCATCGGTGAGGAGGATGATGGGAGCTCTAGTGTGAAATCTGAGGCTTCCCTTCGAAGGGGCCCCATGGAGGTCCTCCACTCCTCGCTGCTATTTGTGACTTTGAAGAACATCAACTTAAAGGAGAATCATCTCTAAAACCAAAAAATAAACTTTAAGTATCGGAATATTATAATAAATCAGAGAAAATTCATGATATATGGGGCCTTCAATATCCAGAGCTAAAGCTCCCTTCCCAACTTCCCGACATAGATAGATAGATAGATAGATAGATAGATAGATAGATAGATAGATAGATAGATAGATAGATAGATAGATAGATAGATAGGAAGGACACATCCTAGAAAGGATTGAGAGATTCCAACATTGCAACAAAGTTCCAAAATCATTTTCAGCTTTTATTACAAAGTACCAAACTGTGTGAAAGTGAAGAAAACAAACACTACAAATAAATACATTATAAAACGGTAATAGACCTCCCTCCACCCATAGTCCTCCTTCTGGGGTTATGGATAGATGGGTGCAATTTGTTTCATTACGAATCGAAATTCTGACAATTCTTTCATTATTCGGAGATTTGGATGTATCCAAATTTCCAAATTAAAATAGTAAGGAACGGAAACGAATCTGAAATGAGGTAATTTTGTCCAAAAATCAAATCAATTTAGAAAACGAGATTGAATTTGAAAACAAGAGTAGAGTAAAAATAGAATAGAAAATAGAATAGTAAAAACAATATAGTAGAATAGAAGGAATATAACTGTCTTCCAAAATTAAAATTTCAAAAATAATAAAATCAAATTCGATTCGAATTGACTGAATTTGGTCGAATTGAATAATGTTTCTTTATTTTAGGCAGGTCATTTGCACATTCATATCTATCATTTCCATGTCCAGCAGATGGAGCTCTAGGATTCTGTTCACTTGTTTACCGGGCTAATCTGTGTACAATGTTGCGCTAAAATGCAGATTTTTAGGAGTCCATTGGGGTGTTTTGGGGCTTATTGGGGTGTGTTGGGGCTCATTGGGGTGTTTTGGGGGTGTGGTTTGTGCATACATTGCATTGGGTGTGAATCTGGTTTAAGCATTCTTCATATTCTTTGTTGCAGATTTTGATGAGTGCAGCGCTGGGACCCACAACTGTTCTGCCGAGCAGACCTGCACCAACGTACCCGGATCATATCGTTGTAACTGCAAGGCTGGCTATCGCTACGACACATTCAGGAGGACGTGTATCGGTAAGATCAGATCACTCACCTAGCACACCCATCATCTAACTCTCATCAGCTAGAAATTAGCTGTATTTTAAAAAAATATTTATTAATATCTAATAAGTATCGCTATGTTGTCTAAGTAGTGTGATATATCAGAGCTGGAGTCAATGGTATGTGCCCCCATTTAGAATGATATCTGCATGGAGTTTGTATATTTTTATCCACAATTCAAAAACACTGGTTCTGCTGAACTTGTCCCTGGAGGCTGTTTGAAACAGGCTAGCGCATTGTGAGCTCCTCAGGGTTAAGGAAGAACATTGTGAGCTCCTCAGGTGTGAGGAAGATCATTGTGAGCTCCTCAGGGGGTGAGAAAGAACATTGTGAGCTCCTCAGGGGTGAGGAAGAACATTGTGAGCTCCTCAGGGGTGAGGAAGAACATTGTGAGCTCCTCAGGGGTGAGCAAGAACATTGTGAGCTCCTAAGGGGTGAGAAAGAACATTGTGAGCTCCTCAGGGGTGAGGAAGAACATTGTCAGCTCATCACGGGTGAGGAATAATAGGGAGAACGTTGTCAGCTCCTCAGGGGTGAGGAAGAACATTGTTAGCTCCTCAGGGGGCGAGGAAGAACATTGTCAGCTCCTCAGGGGGAGAAAAGGAATGTGAGCTCCTCAGGGGTGAGGAAGAACATTGTGAGCTCCTTAAGAGTGAGAAAGAACATTGTGAGCTCCTCAGGTTTGAGGAAGAACATTGTGAGCTCCTCAGGGGGTGAGAAAGAACATTGTGAGCTCCTCAGGGTGAGGAAGAACATTGTGAGCTCCCCAGGGGTGAGGAAGAACATTGTGAGCTCCTCAGGGTTGAGGAAAAACATTGTGAGCTCCACAGGGGTGAGGAAGAACATTGTGAGCTCATCACGGGTGAGGAATAATAGGGAGAACGTTGTCAGCTCCTCAGGGGTGAGGAAGAACATTGTGAGCTCCTCAGGGGGTGAGAAAGAACATTGTGAGCTCCTCAGGGTGAGGAAGAACATTGTGAGCTCCCCAGGGGTGAGGAAGAACATTGTGAGCTCATCACGGGTGAGGAAAAACATTGTGAGCTCCTCAGGGGTGAGGAAGAACATTGTGAGCTCATCACGGGTGAGGAATAATAGGGAGAACGTTGTCAGCTCCTCAGGGGTGAGGAAGAACATTGTGAGCTCATCACGGGTGAGGAATAATAGGGAGAACGTTGTCAGCTCCTCAGGGGATAGGAAGAACATTGTCAGCTCCTCAGGGGGCAAGGAAGAACATTGTCAGCTCCTCAGGGGTGAAAAGGAATGTGAGCTCCTCAGGGGTGAGGAAGAACATTGTGAGCTCCTTAAGAGTGAGAAAGAACATTGTGAGCTACTCAGGGGTGAGGAAGAACATTGTAAGCTCCTCAGGGGGTGAGGAAGAACATTGTGAACTGGTGGGTTTTCCTGATCTTTGAAAAAAGCTGGTTCTGGTAGCTTTCATGTGCTAAAATTTACAGTGTGAATGTATAGGTGAGACGTAGTAAATCTTCAACTATATTTTTGTAGCATATCCCTATTTTATTCTTTTTCTTTTGTAGATATAAATGAATGTTGGACCTATCCGGGGCGCCTGTGTCACCACACCTGCGAGAACACGGTTGGCTCTTATCGCTGTTCTTGTTTTGCGGGATTCCGCTTGTCCCAGGATGGGAGACACTGCGAAGGTAATGGTGTCCATCAGTAGGTGATAGCATGAAAACCTGTCACCAATTATAAAAAAAATGCTCATAAAAGCACAAAAAAATCATTCAATCATTTTTATTGATTGAAAGGATCCTCGAAAAAAGTAGAAAGTGTAAGTAATCCAGGAAGTATCAATGCCTTAGCCCAGCCCCCTCCTTGCATGCCATAGCCGTCTCTTCTTCTGAGAGTGTCTCATTGCTGTCTGTGCTGGTCCATCTCCTCCACCCTCCCTTCACCCCCTCCTCCTCAGGGGAGGGGTGAAGGGGAATACTATAGAGTGTCACTTGAGTGACAGTTCTAAGTCTGCTGGGGCTGCTGACATCACATCCAAGATGATGGATGAGCAGTCTCAGGGATTTTGGTTGTCTACATCAGCGTTGTCACCCTAGGTAAAGCCAGGCCAAAGGGTAGGCAGAAGAGGCAGCTGCTTTGGGCACCTCACCAGAAGGAGGAGTACAAAAGGGCAGGGCATACAACCTATGCTGCTATGGAGGGGCAATGCATTTTGCCTTGGATCTCAAAAGACCTTGTCCAGCAGTGAGCCTTGGAGAGGACTACAGCTGGCAGAAGCAGCCATGATGCAGAGGAGAGGAGACGCGATAGAAGCCGCTGCCCATAGGAGTGCTGCCAGCCTGCAACCTAGATGGGGTAAGTGCCCCATAGGAGCGCTGCCCGTCTGCAACCTAGATGGAGTAAGAGCCCCGTAGGAGTGCTGCCTGACTGCAACCTAGACAGGGTAAGTGCCCCGTAGGAGCACTGCCCACCTGCAACCTAGATGAAGTAAGTGCCCCGTAGGAGCGCTGCCCGCCTGCAACCTAGGTGGGGTAAGTACCCCGTAGGAGCGCCGCCCGTCTGCAACCTAGATGGAGTAAGTGCCCCGTAGGAGCGCTGCCTGCCCGCAACCTAGATGGGGAAAGTGCCCCGTAGGAGCGCTGCCCGCCTGCAACCTAGATGGAGTAAGTGCCCCGTAGGAGTGCTGCCCGCCTGTAACCTAGACGGGGTAAGTGCCCCGTAGGAGCGCTGCCCGCCTGCAACCTAGATGGAGTAAGTGCCCTGTAGGAGCGCTGCCCGCCTGCAACCTAGATGGAGTAAGTGCCCCGTAGGAGTGCTGCCCGCCTGTAACCTAGACGGGGTAAGTGCCCCATAGGAGCGCTGCCTGCCCGCAACCTAGATGGAGTAAGTGCCCAGTAGGAGCGCTGCCCGCCTGCAACCTAGATGGGGCAAGGGCCCCATAGGAGCGCTGCCTGCCCGCAACCTAGATGGGGTAAGTGCCCCATAGGAGCGCTGCCCGTCTGCAACCTAGATGGAGTAAGTGCCCCGTAGGAGCACTGCCCGTCTGCAACCTAGATGGGGTAAGTGCCCCGTAGGAGCTCTGCCCGCCTGCAACCTAGGTGGAGTAAGTGCCCCGTAGGAGTGCTGCCCGCCTGCAACCTAGCTGGGGTAAGTGCCCTGTAGGAGCGCTGCCCGCCTGCAACCTAGATAGAGTAAGTGCCCCGTAGGAGTGCTGCCCGCCTGCAACCTAGATGGGGTAAGTGCCCTGTAGAAGCGCTGCCCGCCTGCAACCTAGCTGGGGTAAGTGCCCTGTAGGAGCGCTGCCCGCCTGCAACCTAGATGGAGTAAGTGCCCCGTAGGAGCACTGCCCGCCTGCAACCTAGATGGGGTAAGTGCCCCGTAGGAGCGCTGCCCGCCTGCAACCTAGGTGGAGTAAGTGCCCCGTAGGAGTGCTGCCCGCCTGCAACCTAGCTGGGGTAAGTGCCCCGTAGGAGTGCTGCCCGCCTGCAACCTAGACGGGATAAGTGCCCCGTAGGAGTGCTCCCTGCCTGCAACCTAGATGGGATAAGTGCCCCGTAGGAGTGCTCCTCGCCTGCAACCTAGACGGGATAAGTGTGGGGCAGGATGACCGAAGGGGGGGGGCGGGAAACCGACTGACTGATAACAGCCACTGATCAGCCGGTATTTTTTGAACTTTTTTATAACCTAATGCTTATGATGGTGTATTTATAAGACTAAAAAAGGAGCAAATAAGAGATATTTATTGTTGGGATTTATGTACACTTAGGGGGTCCATTAATAAAAGATTTGTTGGCCGAATGTTAGAAGCGTTCGTGCAAGCTGACCGTGCAAGCTTTTTCTTTTTTTATAAATGAATTCCTTTATAGTCAGCTCCATCTAGTGGCCAGAATGCGGTATAACATTCTGAAATAACTCGATTCAAAAATATACCGCATTTTGGTCACTAGATGGCGCTAATGATCATAAAATAATACAGAGAAATTTCAGCCAAATGCTTCTAACATTCGGGCCAACGAATGATTCATAAATAGACCGCTTAAAGAAGTCTTCATCGGAATTCAGCTTGTCAGCAACCACGCTTCATTCCCAGGTTGATTTCAGCCTTCACCCTCATTTTATACATGCTTCCTCTACAGACGTGAACGAGTGCGATCAGAACCCGTGCAACCAGGAGTGCACCAACATTTATGGCTCGTACCAGTGTTACTGCAAAGAGGGCTACAAGTTGGGTGAAGATGGCCTCTCCTGCGAAGGTAACAACCAATCCGATCCGTTTCCTGCCTGAAAGACGGCGGAACGTGGAACCCCTTGGTAAATGTTCCTTCTCTGACTCCAGATATAGACGAGTGTCAGCAGAGCATCGGCACCCTGTGCGTCTTCGCCTGTGTCAACACACCGGGGAGCTACCAGTGCGCCTGCCCCGAAAACGGCTACACCATGACTGCCAATGGGCTGTCCTGCAAAGGTACCCAATCAATCACTTATCAGGTAGACAGTGCAGGGCTCAAGGGGCAGCTGCTTTAGGCCCCACAACAATGACTGGGCCCGGGGCAGCTGCCCCTTTTGCCCTGCGTTAAAGATGGTTTTGGTGATTGTTATTCTACACCATTCTGGCCACTGAGGGGTGACTTACCTTACTTATCAGAAGGAGAAGATACTGGTCCATGTAAAGGAACCCACCAACGGAATGTCCTTATCAGGGATTAGCAGCCGTCGTAAATAATCCCCACAATGTGTCTTTTAGGTTTACTTCCTATGATCGTCAGCTCCATCTAGTGACCATAATGTATTTTCCTGTTTGAAGTATTTCACAAGATTAATCACCATTATGGCCACTAGATGGAGCTGACAATCATAGGAAATGAACACATTATAGACATTATGGAGAGTTGTGATGGCTGTGAAAATCCCGAGACCTTTACACTGTGGGCGGCTCTTCCTCCACCAGGGAAGGATCGGAGGTGTTGGTTGGGTGTATTTTGCTGAATTTGGCCTCTTAAAATCTTCACCTAACGTTATTCTCTTCTCCTCAGATATTGATGAATGTGAAATCGGGACACACAACTGCTCAGGGTCGGAAGAATGCTTTAATATTCTGGGGAGTTACAAGTGTCTGTCCTTCGAATGTCCAGAAAACTACCGAAAAGTCTCACACATGTAAGTTTTGGTTGGAGAAGGTGGGAACCCCTCATAATGGGCACAGCGGTGTACAGACCCGGGAACTCAGCACAGGGATGGTGGGAACCCCTCATAATGGGCACAGCGGGTGTACAGACCCGGGAACTCAGCACAGGGATGGTGAGAACCCCTCATAATGGGCACAGCGGGGTGTACAGACCCGGGAACTCAGCACAGGGATGGTGAGAACCCCTCATAATGGGCACAGCGGGTGTACAGACCCGGAAACTCAGCACAGAGATGGAGGGAAACCCCTCATAATGGGCACAGCGGGTGTACAGACCCGGAAACTCAGCACAGGGATGGTGGGAACCCCTCATAATGGGCACAGCGGGTGTACAGACCCGGAAACTCAGCACAGGGATGGTGGGAACCCCTCATAATGGGCACAGCGGGTGTACAGACCCGGGAACTCAGCACAGGGATGGTGAGAACCCCTCATAATGGGCACAGCGGGGTGTACAGACCCGGGAACTCAGCACAGGGATGGTGAGAACCCCTCATAATGGGCACAGCGGGTGTACAGACCCGGAAACTCAGCACAGAGATGGAGGGAAACCCCTCATAATGGGCACAGCGGGTGTACAGACCCGGAAACTCAGCACAGGGATGGTGGGAACCCCTCATAATGGGCACAGCGGGTGTACAGACCCGGAAACTCAGCACAGGGATGGTGGGAACCCCTCATAATGGGCACAGCGGGTGTACAGACCCGGGAACTCAGCACAGGGATGGTGGGAACCCCTTATAATGGGCACAGCGGGTGTACAGACCCGGGAACTCAGCACAGGGATGGTGGGAACCCCTCATAATGGGCACAGCGGTGTACAGACCCGGGAACTCAGCACAGATATGGTGGGAACCCCTCATAATGGGCACAGCGGGTGTACAGACCCGGAAACTCAGCACAGAGATGGAGGGAAACCCCTCATAATGGGCACAGCGGTGTACAGACCCGGGAACTCAGCACAGGGATGGTGGGAACCCCTCATAATGGGCACAGCGGGTGTACAGACCCGGGAACTCAGCACAGGGATGGTGGGAACCCCTCATAATGGGCACAGCGGGTGTACAGACCCAGGAACTCAGCACAAGGATGTGGGAACCCCTCATAATGGGCACAGCGGGTGTACAGACCCAGGAACTCAGCACAGGAATGGTGGGAACCCCTCATAATGGGCACAGCGGGTGTACAGACCCGGGAACTCAGCACAGGGATGGTGGGAACCCCTCATAATGGGCACAGCGGGTGTACAGACCCGAGAACTCAGCACAAGGTTGTGGGAACCCCTCATAATGGGCACAGCGGGTGTACAGACCCAGGAACTCGGCACAGGGATGGTGAGAACTCCTCATAATGGGCACAGCGGGTATACAGACCCGGGAACTCAGCACAGGGATGGTGGGAACCCCTCATAGTGGGCACAGCGGGTGTACAGACCCAGGAACTCAGCACAAGGATGTGGGAACCCCTCATAATGGGCACAGCGGGTGTACAGACCCGGGAACTCGGCACAGGGATGATGGGAACTCCTCATAATGGGCACAGCGGGTATACAGACCCGGGAACTCAGCACAGGGATGATGGGAACTCCTCATAATGGGCACAGCGGGTGTACAGACCCGGGAACTCAGCACAGAGATCTTGCTGATAGAGCCCCCTAGAGTTGGTGGAGACCATTAGGTGGTTTGACCATCCAGTCTACGCGGTGATGGAGCCCCACCATTCGTTTCTCTGCCATCATCCCTGGTTCTCACCGCAGTTGCTGTTTCTCATTTTGCAGGAAATGTGAGCGGATCCAATGCTTCAACTATCAGGACTGTCAGAACACGCCGGTGCGGATCTCCTACTACCGCCTCAATTTCCCCACTGGTGTGGTGGTCCCGGCACAGATCTTCCGGATCACCCCTTCGCCAGCCTACACGGGTGACAACATCCTCATGGACATCAAAAAGGGCAACGAGGAGAATTATTTCAGCGTTAGGAAATTCAACCCGTACACGGGAATCCTCTACCTCCAGAGACCCATCAGGAAGCCGAAAGACTTCCTTCTGGACGTAGAGATGAAGCTGTTCCGCCAGGGGACGGTCACCACCTTCCTGTCCAGGATCTACGTCTTCATCACTGCCAACGCTTCCTAATCCAAACATGGCGCCACCTAGAGATATATCATGTACCGCGTTATATATGTGGGGCGCTCAGTGATAATACGGACTATCTATGTAGCTCATATACTGGGACATATGGTGCCTCCGGCTTCATCTCCAGCCGGGATGGCACCAGATTGCTGCAACTAACCTACCTACTCTAAGCAGGGATTTCAAGGCCTACTCCTCCCATATGTAGCTTCCACCCAGCTAAGTTCACTCTGGAAACAGGTGCAAGTTAATCCTCACACACCTGCCTTGCAATTCTCTCTACCTTTCCGTTCAGTAGTCTGACCAATATGTACAGGACAGGAAGCAATGGGGAATCTATCCTGTGGAGACACCAACAGAGCGAGGAAGGGTTCCAGCATCTGTTCCCAGTGAGAACTACCCCACCCATCAGATAGACATTGACCTTACATCCTCCATTTTTATAGTCTCACCTCTAGTTTCCTATTCCAGCAGTTTACAGGTTGTCTGCCTATGGCTGCTCAGTCCAATGGGCAAGAGAGTGCGACCCAGTGCACTCAGTAATGGAACTGGTCAGACACGCCCCCTCTATGGTCAGACACACACCCTCAGTGGTGAGACACACCCCCTCAATGGTCAGACACACCACCCCCTCAATGGTCAGACACACCCCCTCAGTGGTCAGACACACACCCTCAATGGTCAGACACACCCCCTCAATGGTCAGACACACCCCCTCAGTGGTCAGACACACACCCTCAATGGTCAGACACACCCCCTCAATGGTCAGACACACCCCCTCAGTGGTCAGACACACACCCTCAATGGTCAGACACACCCCCTCCATGGTCAGACACGCCCCCCTCTTTGGTCAGACACACCCCCTCAATGGTCAGACACGCCCCCTCTATGGTCAGACACACCCCCTCAGTGGTGAGACACACACCCTCAATGGTCACACACACCACCCCCTCAATGGTCAGACACACCCCCTCAGTGGTCAGACACACACCCTCAATGGTCAGACACACCCCCTCAATGGTCAGACACACCACCCCTTCAATGGTCAGACACACCACCCCCTCAATGGTCAGACACACCCCCTCAGTGGTCAGACACACCCCCTCAATGGTCAGACACACCCCTCAATGGTCAGACACACCACCCCCTCAATGGTCAGACACCCCCCCTCAGTGGTCAGACACACCCCCTCAATGGTCAGACACACCCCCTCAATGGTGAGATACACCCCCTCAATGGTCAGACACACCCCTCAATGGTCAGACACACCCCTTCTATGATTAGACGCACACCCTCAATGGTCAGACACACCCCCTCAATGGTGAGATACACCCCCTCAATGGTCAGACACACACCTTCAAATGGTCAGACACACCCCCTCAATGGTCAGACACACCCCCTCAATGGTGAGATACACCCCCTCAATGGTCAGACACACCCCTTCCATGATTAGACACACGCCCTCTTTGGTCAGACACACCCCCTCAATGGTGAGATACACCCCCTCAATGGTCAGACACACCCCCTCAATGGTAAAATACACCCCCTCAATGGTCAGACACACCTCCTCAATGGTCAGACACACCCCTACAATGGCGAGATACACCCCCTCAATGGTCAGACACACCCCCTCAATGGTGAGATACACAACTTCAATGGTCAGACACACCCCCTCAATGGTCAGACACCCCTTCCATGATTAGACACACCCCTTC
The DNA here is from genome assembly GCA_037953035.1 of Aquarana catesbeiana. Lineage (NCBI taxonomy): Eukaryota > Metazoa > Chordata > Amphibia > Anura > Ranidae > Aquarana > Aquarana catesbeiana. The sequence continues at coordinate 16,821 of JBBHAA010003578.1, read as the reverse complement.
AATAATTAGACACACCCCTTCAATGATCACACACACCCCTTCCATGATTAGACACACCCCCTCAATGGTCAGACACACACCCTCAATGGTCAGACACCCCCCCTCAATGGTCAGACACACCCCTTCCATGATTAGACACACCCATTCAATGATTAGACACACCCCTTAAATGATCATACACACCCCTTCCATGATTAGACACACCCCCTCAATGGTCAGACACACCCTCACTAGTCAGACACACACCCCTATCTGGTCAGACACACCCCTCAGTGGTCAGACAGTCCCTCTCTAGCCAGACACACCCCCTCAATGGTCAGACCCTGTCCCATTCTGGTCAGACACACCCCTTCAATGGTCAGACATGGATCCTCTCTGGTCAGACACACCCCTCAGTGGTCACATGGCCCCGCTCTGGTCAGAAACACCCCTTTGAAGGTCAGACGACCACTCTCTGGTCAGACACACCCCTAAGTGTTCAGACACACCCCTAAGTGTTCAGACAGCCCCTCTCTGGTAGGACACATCCTTTCAACAGTCAGACATGGGCCCTCTCTGATCAGACACACCCACTTAACCGTTGGACACACCTCTTCAATTATCAGACACACTCCCTCTCTGGTCAGACACATCCCTTCAAAAGTCAGACACACCCCTTCTCAGACATGGCCCCTCTCTGGTCAACACCTCCCCACTCTTCCTCTGCAATTTAGGCCTGTGGGAGGACATGTGAAAAGGGGCGTGGCTATAATGAGGGGCGTGGCTGTTACTTAGCTCTGCCAGCACAGAGCACTGGAAGGGGAGGACAGAAAGCAGCATCTGAGAAAACAATGGATTCCAAGGCATTTCCAATCACAAATAATAACACAACAGGGTACAGGACTATACAAGGATAGGAAGGTGTGGAAGCTGTAGGGGGGGAATACAAATACTAATAAGCCCCTTTTCCTGGAAAAGTATAAATACAAGTATCGCGCTTCCCATATCTAGAATGTTTGGGATTAAAGGAGAACCCCGATAAGCCTTATCTTTATGTAAAACCGCCAATGACATCACAGAGACAAAACGCTGTCTCTAATGTCTTCCTATTATTGTCATCCACACATGCAGAGATTTTTGTGGTCGCTCCTCGGCCAATCATCACTGAGCATGTCCAAAAATGGATGACAAAAAAAAAAAAAAACATTGAGGATGCGATGTGTGTGGATTGGTTACATGGAGTCATTTCGGCAGCTCTGTCCGAATCCTGCTTCTTCCCGGCATGTCTCACATCTGTGGAACGTCTTATTTATTCTAATTTATGTCGATGAATGTAACATTGTTTAACCCAACAATAAAAGTTATAAAGGAACGCTTTTCTGTCGGTCTGAGAGGAGACGCGATCGAGGGACAGACGTACAGATCAGCTGTACCAGGCAGTACGGGTCATGTGATAACAGTGCCCAGGTAATACTGCTCCGCCCACTGCGACCAGCAGATTATTTAGCAGCATGATATTATGATTTGTTAGACACCAAATATGATATACACACTCACTGGCCACTTTATTAGGTCCACCTTGCTGGTAGCGGGTTGGACCCCCTTTATTAGGTCCACCTTGCTGGTAGCGGGTTGGACCCCCTTTATTAGGTCCACCTTGCTGGTAGCGGGTTGGACCCCCTTTATTAGGTCCACCTTGCTGGTAGCGGGTTTGACCCCCTTTATTAGTTCCACCTTGCTAGTAGCGGGTTGGACCCCCTTTAGTCATTTTTAGTGGCATAGATACAACAAGGTGTTGCAAACATTCCTCAGAGGTTTTGCTCCATAGTGGGATGATAACATCACGCAGTTGCTGCAGATTTGTCGGCTGCACATCCATGATACCAATCTCCTGTTCCACCACATCCCAAAGGAGCTCTATTGGATGAGAAGTGGTGAGTGTGGAGGCCATTGGAGTCCAGTGACCTCATTGTCCAGTGGTGAGATGATTGGAGCTTTGTGACATGGTGCATTATCCTGCTGGAAGGAGCCATCAGAAGATGGGGACACTGTAGTCATAAAGGGATGGACATGGTCAGCAACAATACGGCGGTAGGCCGTGGAGTTTAAACCATGATCAATTGGTACTAAGGAGTCCAAAGTGTGCCAGTAAAATATCCCCCCCACATCATTACACCCCCACCACCAGCCTGAACCGGTGATACAAGGCAGGATGGATCCATGCGCCAAATTCTGACCCCACCATCTGAATGTCACAGATGAAATCCAGACTCATCAGACCAGGCAACGTTTTTCCAATCTTCTATTGTCCAATTTTGGTGATCCTGTGCCAATTGTAGCCTCAGTTTCCTGTTCTTAGCTGACAGGAGTGGCCCCCGGTGTAGTCTTCTGCTGCTGTAACCCATCTGCTTCAAGGTTCAATGTGTTGTATATTCAGAGATGGTATTCTGTATATCTTGGGTGTAACGAGTGCTTATTTGAGTTACTGTTGTCTCTCTATCATCTGCCCATTCTCCTCTGGCCTCTGACATCAACAAGGCATTTTCCTCTACACAACTGCCGCTTACTGGATATTTTCTCTTTTTCCCACCATTCTCTGTAAACCCGAGAGATGGTTGTGCATGTGTAGCACTGCCACCATAAGGATTGCTGGGTGTAAACTTCCCTTGGCCTCCCTTACCTTGCAACCAGTTGTAATGGGTTATTGAAAAAAGAAATGGTGCAGTAAATATTTACAGAAAATATATTAAAAAATAGACATAAGCAATATAGAAAGTGAAAAATCCAAAAGTAACGTTCATCTGATCTGCAGTTCCATGCACGGTCCATTCCGATCAGGACTGTCTTTACGGCAGGGCAAAAGGGTCAGCTGCCCTGGGCCCCATCATTGTTGTGGGGCCCAAAGCAGCTTCCTCATACTTGCCAACTATCCCAGTTTAAATTCCCTTGTCCCTTGAAGTTTTAGTCCCGTGCTGTGTCCTGATATCTCAGTGTGAAGTGCTGCTACTAATGCTGCCCAGCTCTGATCTATTGTTGTGTACAGATGACTCACCTGCAGACCCTGTGTTTACATGTAAATAACCTTCATTGATATGTAATTAGAGGCTGGATTAATATGTAAATAGAGGCAGCATTCATATGTATATGATGCCCCCCTGAGGTCATATCCACCATCACCTCTGCTGAATGCTGCCCACCAGGGAGGTAAAGGGGCATGCTTGAAAGTCCTGCCTGCAACTGTGGTCATTAACCCTAACATCAGCCTGTTCTGCAAAGGAAAGCAAATTGGAGGGGGAATCCTTTTTCAAAACAACATGGTGTGACAGCACAGTGAATTGTGGTGAATACGCACATCTCAGCCAATGTGTGACGGTGTCGATAACAGTTAATGGCACTGCTGTGTATCTGCTAAAAGGCAGCACGTTTCTGTGGTGTCAGGAAAGCAATTTTGCATACATTCCTGACACACACAAATGTGAATGCAAGCTAAGTGTCTCAGTTACATTGGTGGTCAGTGTAAATCTTCTCATTACATTGGGGCTTGGTGTAAAATCCTTTCATTCACACTAGTGGCCAGTGTAAAGGTCCCCCTTACATTGGTGGTCAGTGTAAATCCCTCCTTACATTGGTGGGTACTTTGCATGCCCCTATTACATTAGTGGTCAGAGTAAATCGCCATTACATTAGTGGTCAGTGTAAATCTCCATTACATTAGTGGTCTGTGTAAATCTCCATTACATTAGTGGTCTGTGTAAAAACCCATTACATTAGTGGTCTGTGTAAATCTCCATTAGATTAGTGGTCTGTGTAAATCCCCATTACATTAGTGGTCAGTGTAAATCTCCATTACATTAGTGGTCTGTGTAAATCCCCATTACATTAGTGGTCAGTGTAAATCTCCATTAGATTAGTGGTCTGTGTAAATCCCCATTACATTAGTGGTCAGTGTAAATCTCCATTACATTAGTGGTCTGTGTAAAAACCCATTACATTAGTGGTCTGTGTAAATCTCCATTAGATTAGTGGTCTGTGTAAATCCCCATTACATTAGTGGTCAGTGTAAATCTCCATTACATTAGTGGTCTGTGTAAATCCCCATTACATTAGTGGTCTGTGTAAATCCCCATTACATTAGTGGTCAGTGTAAATCTCCATTAGATTAGTGGTCTGTGTAAATCCCCATTACATTAGTGGTCAGTGTAAATCTCCATTACATTAGTGGTCAGTGTAAATCCCCATTACATTAGTGGTCTGTGTAAATCTCCATTACATTAGTGGTCTGTGTAAATCCCCATTACATTAGTGGTCAGTGTAAATCTCCATTACATTAGTGGTCTGTGTAAATCCCCATTACATTAGTGGTCTGTGTAAATCCCCATTACATTAGTGGTCAGTGTAAATCTCCATTACATTAGTGGTCAGTGTAAATCTCCATTACATTAGTGGTCTGTGTAAATCCCCATTACATTAGTGGTCAGTGTAAATCTCCATTACATTGTTGGTCAGTGTAAATCTCCATTACATTAGTGGTCTGTGTAAATCCCCATTACATTAGTGGTCAGTGTAAATCTCCATTACATTGGTGGTCAGTGTAAATCTCCATTACATTAGTGGTCTGTGTAAATCCCCATTACATTAGTGGTCTGTGTAAATCTCCATTGGATTAGTGGTCTGTGTAAATCCCCATTACATTAGTGGTCAGTGTAAATCTCCATTACATTAGTGGTCTGTGTAAATCCCCATTACATTAGTGGTCAGTGTAAATCTCCATTACATTAGTGGTCAGTGTAAATCCCCATTACATTAGTGGTCAGTGTAAATCTCCATAACATTAGTGGTCTGTGTAGAAACTCCTCTTTATATTGGTAATCTGTGAGAGGGAGAGTCTTGGGCATCTGTTCTATTACCCAGACACAGAGTCCATTGGTGGAGCTCCGATGGAATTCTTTATAATGTCCGGGGATAGTTAGATTACTATCTTCTATGAATTGTAAAATGAATTTAGGAGATATGTTTTCCTTTTTGTGGTAAATGATTTCTGGCGGTGAGTAAAAAATTTGCAGGTCTAGTGACTTTTTGCATTGGTACATGACCTTAATTGAGAGGAAGGTCGGGGATAGTGTGGAGGTTTTTTATGGATTTTAGCTTACCTGGAGCAATATGGCTTTTAACATTTCTGGCCTTCCGATATGTAATCTTGTAATCCGATATCCAATCTCCGGCCTAGCAGCCCGGTGGCACACGACACACATCCACCCAGACAGCCGTCCAGGTGGCACAGAACACCGATCACCTGACCTCACCCAAATATATAGGCTCTCCCAGCAGGCCAAGGGATTCAAGAAAACCCATGCCCATTGGCTGAGATACCCCACATACCCATAACCTGACCTTGGGTTGCCCTTCTCATATCTACTACCACCAAGTACCCGGCCACCCAGTGGTGGAAGAGAAAAGTGCAGTAAGGCCAAACTTAGGGAGAAGTCAATAGATCTCTATCAATCAACCAGGATAACGATTTCTGGCAAATAAATTTGTGAGGATCATCCCTGACTAAACCCCAGGGTGCTACATAAATTTAATAGCAACCCTGCCTAAACATCAGGGTGCTACACATGTGAAAGGACACAGATGCCGTGTCCCAATGTGACATCCGTTCAGGTGCATGGCCCAGGACACACTCTTGTTGAGACACGCACCCACACGGATGGCACATTGGGACACACCGGCTGCACGGCACTGCAGTTGCGATTGTGGGTGCATGGACATGAACACAGCAAGGGTTAGACCCGCACCCACATGGATCACATATTGGGACCCCGCAGGTTCTGTCAATGTGTCCCAACCTGGACTGTTTTCTTATCTTTTCTTTGTGTCACCTTCCATGGATGTGCGGCAAAGACCCGACAGTGAAATCTGACCGCTTGTGTTACACTTTGTGTATTTTGGAGAAGATCCGGGCGGTGCTCAGTATGACTTCCCCGTTCTCCTCATACAGACCGGGGTTCCTCAGCCCTCCTATCCTCACACGGGAGACTATTCTTCGGGAGCTCTATCATGACGAGACAGTAGCCAGCTATTGGTTAAAGGAGCAAACCCAAAACACTGAGCTGCAGAGAGCTCTGTGACTCCCCCTATCAACTGAACAAACTCCACCCATAACTGATCTACAGAGGTCCACACTCCACCCATAATCCCAAATCTACAGAGGTCCACACTCCACCCATAATCCCAAATCTACAGAGGTCAACACTCCACCCATAATCCCAAATCTACAGAGGTCCACACTCCACCCATAATCCCAAATCTACAGAGGCCCACACTCCACCCATAATCCCAAATCTACAGAGGTCCACACTCCACCCATGATTCCAAATCTACAGAGGTCCACACTCCACCCATAATCCCAAATCTACAGAGGTCCACACTCCACCCATAATCCAGATCTACAGAGGTCCACACTCCACCCATAATCCCAAAACTACAGAGGTCCACACTCCACCCATAATTCCAAATCTACAGAGGTTCACACTCCACCCATAATCCCAAATCTACAGAGGTCCACACTCCACCCATAATCCAGATCTACAGGGGTCCACACTCCACCCATAATCCCAAATCTACAGAGGTCCACACTCCATCCATAATCCAGATCTACAGAGGTCCATACTCCACCCATAATCCCAAATCTACAGAGGTCCACACTCCACCCATAATCCCAAATCTACAGAGGTCCACATTCCACCCAAAATCCCAAATCCACAGAGGTCCACACTCCACCCATAATTCAGATCTACAGAGGTCCACACTCCACCCATAATCCAGATCTACAGAGGTCCACACTCCACCCATAATCCAGATCTACAGAGGTCCACACTCCACCCATAATCCCAAATTTACAGAGGTCCACACTCCACCCATGATCCCAGATCTACAGAGGTCCACACTCCACCCATAATCCCAAATCTACAGAGGTCCACACTCCACCCATAACCCAGATCTACAGAGGTCCACACTCCACCCATAATCCCAAATCTACAGAGGTCCTCACTCCACCCATAACTGATCTACAGAGGTCCTCACTCCACCCATAATCCAGATCTACAGAGGTCCACACTCCACCCATAATCCAGATCTACAGAGGTCCACACTCCACCCATAATCCCAAATCTACAGAGGTCCACACTCCACCCATAATCCAGATCTACAGAGGTCCACACTCCACCCATAATCCCAAATCTACAGAGGTTCACACTCCACCCATAAACCCAAATCTACAGAGGTCCACACTCCACCCATAACTGATCTACAGAGGTCCTCACTCCACCCATAACTGATCTACAGAGGTCCACACTCCACCCATAATCTCAAATCTACAGAGGTCCACACTCCACCCATAACCCAGATCTACAGAGGTCCACACTCCACCCATAATCCCAAATCTACAGAGGTCCTCACTCCACCCATAACTGATCTACAGAGGTCCTCACTCCACCCATAACTGATCTACAGAGGTCCACACTCCACCCATAATCTCAAATCTACAGAGGTCCACACTCCACCCATAATCCCAAATCTACATAGGTCCACACTCCATCCATAACCCAGATCTACAGAGGTCCACACTCCACCCATAATCCCAAATCTACAGAGGTCCTCACTCCACCCATAACTGATCTACAGAGGTCCTCACTCCACCCATAACTGATCTACAGAGGTCCACACTCCACCCATAATCCAGATCTAAAGAGGTCCACACTCCACCCATAATCCCAAATCTACAGTGGTCCACAATCCACCCATAATCCCAGATCTATAGAGGTCCACACTCCACCCATAATCCCAGATCTACAGAGGTCCACACTCCACCCATAATCCCAGATCTACAGAGGTCCACACTCCACCCATAAGAGATCTACAGAGGTCCACACTCCACCCATAATCCAGATCTACAGAGGTCCACACTCCACCCATAATCCAGATCTACAGAGGTCCACACTCCACCCATAATCCCAGATCTACAGAGGTCCACACTCCACCCATAACCTGATCTACAGTGGTCCACACTCCACCCATAATCCAGATCTACAGAGGTCCACACTCCACCCATAAGAGATCTACAGAGGTCCACACTCCACCCATAATCCAGATCTACAGAGGTCCACACTCCACCCATAATCCCAGATCTACAGAGGTCCACACTCCACCCATAACCTGATCTACAGTGGTCCACACTCCACCCATAATCCCAGATCTACAGAGGTCCACACTCCACCCATAAGAGATCTACAGAGGTCCACACTCCACCCATAATCCCAGATCTACAGAGGTCCACACTCCACCCATAATCCCAGATCTACAGAGGTCCACACTCCACCCATAATCCCAGATCTACAGAGGTCCACACTCCACCCATAAGAGATCTACAGAGGTCCACACTCCACCCATAATCCAGATCTACAGAGGTCCACACTCCACCCATAATCCCAGATCTACAGAGGTCCACACTCCACCCATAATCCCAGATCTACAGAGGTCCACACTCCACCCATAATCCCAGATCTACAGAGGTCCACACTCCACCCATAAGAGATCTACAGAGGTCCACACTCCACCCATAATCCAGATCTACAGAGGTCCACACTCCACCCATAATCCAGATCTACAGAGGTCCACACTCCACCCATAATCCCAGATCTACAGAGGTCCACACTCCACCCATAACCTGATCTACAGTGGTGCACACTCCACCCATAATCCAGATCTACAGAGGTCCACACTCCACCCATAAGAGATCTACAGAGGTCCACACTCCACCCATAATCCAGATCTACAGAGGTCCACACTCCACCCATAATCCCAGATCTACAGAGGTCCGCACTCCACCCATAACCTGATCTACAGTGGTCCACACTCCACCCATAATCCCAGATCTACAGAGGTCCACACTCCACCCATAAGAGATCTACAGAGGTCCACACTCCACCCATAATCCCAGATCTACAGAGGTCCACACTCCACCCATAAGAGATCTACAGAGGTCCACACTCCACCCATAATCCAGATCTACAGAGGTCCACACTCCACCCATAACTGATCTACAGAGGTCCACACTCCACCCATAATCCAGATCTACAGAGGTCCACACTCCACCCATAATCCCAGATCTACAGAGGTCCACACTCCACCCATAATCCCAGATCTACAGAGGTCCACACTCAACCCATAAGAGATCTACAGAGGTCCACACTCCACCCATAATCCAGATCTACAGAGGTCCACACTCCACCCATAACTGATCTACAGAGGTCCACACTCCACCCATAATCCAGATCTACAGAGGTCCACACTCCACCCGTAATCCCAGATCTACAGAGGTCCACACTCCATCCATAATCCCAGATCTACAGAGGTCCACACTCCACTCATAACTGATCTACAGAGGTCCACACTCCACCCATAACTGATCTACAGAGGTCCACACTCCACTAGGGTTGCCACCTCATCCCCTTTAAACCCGAAAACATAATAATTACACGGCTTCTGGGGCTGATTAAGGTGGTAATTAAACTCACTTGGTGACTTATCTGCATTTAATTAGCCTCAGAACCCGTGTAATTCAAAGGTGTTCGGGTTTTAAAGGGATGAGGTGGCAACCCTTCGCTCCACCAATAACTGATCTACAGAGGTCCACACTCCACCCATAACTGATCTACAGAGGTCCACACTCCACCCATAACTGATCTACAGAGGTCCACACTCCACCCATAATCCCAGATCTACAGAGGTCCACACTCCACCCATAATCCCAGATCTACAGAGGTCCACACTCCACCCATAACCTGATCTACAGAGGTCCACACTCCACCCATAATCCCAAATCTACAGAGGTCCACACTCCACCCATAATCCCAGATCTACAGAGGTCCACACTCCACCCATAAGAGATCTACAGAGGTCCACACTCCACCCATAATCCAGATCTACAGAGGTCCACACTCCACCCATAATCCCAGATCTACAGAGGTCCACATTCCACCCATAACCTGATCTACAGTGGTCCACACTCCACCCATAATCCCAGATCTACAGAGGTCCACACTCCACCCATAAGAGATCTACAGAGGTCCACACTCCACCCATAATCCAGATCTACAGAGGTCCACACTCCACCCATAATCCCAGATCTACAGAGGTCCACACTCCACCCATAATCCCAGATCTACAGAGGTCCACACTCCACCCATAAGAGATCTACAGAGGTCCACACTCCACCCATAATCCAGATCTACAGAGGTCCACACTCCACCCATAATCCCAGATCTACAGAGGTCCACACTCCACCCATAAGAGATCTACAGAGCTCCACACTCCACCCATAACTGATCTACAGAGGTCCACACTCCACCCATAATCCAGATCTACAGAGGTCCACACTCCACCCATAATCCCAGATCTACAGAGGTCCACACTCCACCCATAATCCCAGATCTACAGAGGTCCACACTCCACCCATAACTGATCTACAGAGGTCCACACTCCACCCATAACTGATCTACAGAGGTCCACACTCCACTAGGGTTGCCACCTCATCCCTTTAAACCCGAAAACATAATAATTACTCGGCTTCTGGGGCTGATTAAGGTGGTAATTAAACTCATTTGGTGACTTATCTGCATTTAATTAGCCTCAGAACCCGTGTAATTCAAAGGTGTTCGGGTTTAAAGGGATGAGGTGGCAACCCTACGCTCCACCAATAACTGATCTACAGAGGTCCACACTCCCCCCATAACTGATCTACAGAGGTCCACACTCCACCCATAATCCCAGATCTACAGAGGTCCACACTCCACCCATAATCCCAGATCTACAGAGGTCCACACTCCACCCATAATCCAGATCTACAGAGGTCCACACTCCACCCATAATCCCAAATCTACAGAGGTCCACACTCCACCCATAATCCAGATCTACAGAGGTCCACACTCCACCCATAATCCCAGATCTACAGAGGTCCACACTCCACCCATAAGAGATCTACAGAGGTCCACACTCCACCCATAATCCAGATCTACATAGGTCCACACTCCACCCATAATCCCAGATCTACAGAGGTCCACACTCCACCATAACCTGATCTACAGTGGTCCACACTCCACCCATAATCCCAGATCTACAGAGGTCCACACTCCACCCATAAGAGATCTACAGAGGTCCACACTCCACCCATAATCCAGATCTACAGAGGTCCACACTCCACCCATAATCCCAGATCTACAGAGGTCCACACTCCACCCATAAGAGATCTACAGAGGTCCACACTCCACCCATAATCCAGATCTACAGAGGTCCACACTCCACCCATAACTGATCTACAGAGGTCCACACTCCACCCATAATCCAGATCTACAGAGGTCCACACTCCACCCATAACCTGATCTACAGAGGTCCACACTCACCCATAATCCCAGATCTACAGAGGTCCACACTCCACCCATAATCCCAGATCTACAGAGGTCCACACTCCACCCATAAACCCAGATCTACAGAGGTCCACACTCCACCCATAACTGATCTACAGAGGTCCACACTCCACCCATAACTGATCTACAGAGGTCCACAATCCACCCATAATCCAGATCTACAGAGGTCCACACTCCACCCATAATCCCAGATCTACAGAGGTCCCACACTCCACCCATAACCTGATCTACACAGGTCCACACTCCACCCATAACTGATCTACAGAGGTTCACACTCCACCCATAATCCCAGATCTACAGAGGTCCACACTCCACCCATAATCCAGATCTACAGAGGTCCACTCTCCACCCATAACTGATCTACAGAGGTCCACACTCCACCCATAACTGATCTACAGAGGTCCACACTCCACCCATAATCCCAGATCTACAGAGGTCCACACTCCACCCATAATCCCAGATCTACAGAGGTCCACACTCCACCATAATCCAGATCTACAGAGGTCCACACTCCACCCATAATCCCAGATCTACAGAGGTCCACACTCCACCCATAAGAGATCTACAGAGGTCCACACTCCACCCATAATCCCAGATCTACATAGGTCCACACTCCACCCATAATCCCAGATCTACAGAGGTCCACACTCCACCCATAACCTGATCTACAGTGGTCCACACTCCACCCATAATCCCAGATCTACAGAGGTCCACACTCCACCCATAAGAGATCTACAGAGGTCCACACTCCACCCATAATCCAGATCTACAGAGGTCCACACTCCACCCATAATCCCAGATCTACAGAGGTCCACACTCCACCCATAAGAGATCTACAGAGGTCCACACTCCACCCATAATCCAGATCTACAGAGGTCCACACTCCACCCATAACTGATCTACAGAGGTCCACACTCACCATATCCAGATCTACAGAGGTCCACACTCCACCCATAACCTGATCTACAGAGGTCCACACTCCACCCATAATCCCAGATCTACAGAGGTCCACACTCCACCCATAATCCAGATCTACAGAGGTCCACACTCCACCCATAATCCCAGATCTACAGAGGTCCACACTCCACCCATAATCCCAGATCTACAGAGGTCCACACTCCACCCATAACTGATCTACAGAGGTCCACACTCCACCCATAAATCCAGATCTACAGAGGTCCACACCTCCACCCATAATCCCAGATCTACAGAGGTCCACACTCCACCCATAACCTGATCTACAGAGGTCCACACTCCACCCATAATCCAGATCTACAGAGGTCCACACTCCACCCATAACCTGATCTACAGAGGTCCACACTCCACCCATAACCTGATCTACAGAGGTCCACACTCCACCCATAATCCCAGATCTACAGAGGTCCACACTCCACCCATAACCTGATCTACAGAGGTCCACACTCCACCCATAATCCCAGATCTACAGAGGTCCACACTCCACCCATAACCTGATCTACAGAGGTCCACACTCCACCCATAACTGATCTACAGAGGTCCACACTCCACCCATAATCCAGATCTACAGAGGTCCACACTCCACCCATAACCTGATCTACAGTGGTCCACACTCCACCCATAATCCCAGATCTACAGAGGTCCACACTCCACCCATAAGAGATCTACAGAGGTCCACACTCCACCCATAATCCAGATCTACAGAGGTCCACACTCCACCCATAACTGATCTACAGAGGTCCACACTCCACCCATAACTGATCTACAGAGGTCCCACACTCCACCCATAAGAGATCTACAGAGGTCCACACTCCACCCATCATCCCAGATCTACAGAGGTCCACACTCCACCCATAAGAGATCTACAGAGGTCCACACTCCACCCATAACTGATCTACAGAGGTCCACACTCCACCCATAATCCAGATCTACAGAGGTCCACTCTCCACCCATAACTGATCTACAGAGGTCCACACTCCACCCATAACTGATCTACAGAGGTCCACACTCCACCCATAAGAGATCTACAGAGGTCCACACTCCACCCATAACTGATCTACAGAGGTCCACACTCCACCCATAATCCAGATCTACAGAGGTCCACACTCCACCCATAACCTGATCTACAGTGGTCCACACTCCACCCATAATCCCAGATCTACAGAGGTCCACACTCCACCCATAAGAGATCTACAGAGGTCCACACTCCACCCATAATCCCAGATCTACAGAGGTCCACACTCCACCCATAATCCAGATCTACAGAGGTCCACTCTCCACCCATAACTGATCTACAGAGGTCCACACTCCACCCATAACTGATCTACAGAGGTCCACACTCCACCCATAAGAGATCTACAGAGGTCCACACTCCACCCATCATCCCAGATCTAAAGAGGTCCACACTCCACCCATAAGAGATCTACAGAGGTCCACACTCCACCCATAACTGATCTACAGAGGTCCACACTCCACCCATAATCCAGATCTACAGAGGTCCACTCTCCACCCATAACTGATCTACAGAGGTCCACACTCCACCCATAATCCCAGATCTACAGAGGTCCACACTCCACCCATAATCCAGATCTACAGAGGTCCACTCTCCACCCATAACTGATCTACAGAGGTCCACACTCCACCCATAACTGATCTACAGAGGTCCACACTCCACCCATAAGAGATCTACAGAGGTCCACACTCCACCCATCATCCCAGATCTACAGAGGTCCACACCCATAAGAGATCTACAGAGGTCCACACTCCACCCATAACTGATCTACAGAGGTCCACACTCCACCCATAATCCAGATCTACAGAGGTCCACTCTCCACCCATAACTGATCTACAGAGGTCCACACTCCACCCATAATCCCAGATCTACAGAGGTCCACACTCCACCCATAATCCAGATCTACAGAGGTCCACTCTCCACCCATAACTGATCTACAGAGGTCCACACTCCACCCATAACTGATCTACAGAGGTCCACACTCCACCCATAAGAGATCTACAGAGGTCCACACTCCACCCATCATCCCAGATCTACAGAGGTCCACACCCATAAGAGATCTACAGAGGTCCACACTCCACCCATAACTGATCTACAGAGGTCCACACTCCACCCATAATCCAGATCTACAGAGGTCCACACTCCACCCATAAGAGATCTACAGAGGTCCACACTCCACCCATAATCCAGATCTACAGAGGTCCCACACTCCACCCATAATCCCAGATCTACAGAGGTCCACACTCCACCCATAAGAGATCTACAGAGGTCCACACTCCACCCATAATCCAGATCTACAGAGGTCCACACTCCACCCATAACTGATCTACAGAGGTCCACACTCCACCCATAATCCAGATCTACAGAGGTCCACACTCCACCCATAACCTGATCTACAGAGGTCCACACTCCACCCATAATCCCAGATCTACAGAGGTCCACACTCCACCCATAATCCCAGATCTACAGAGGTCCCACACTCCACCCATAATCCCAGATCTACAGAGGTCCACACTCCACCCATAATCCCAGATCTACAGAGGTCCACACTCCACCCATAACTGATCTACAGAGGTCCACACTCCACCCATAACTGATCTACAGAGGTCCACACTCCACCCATAATCCAGATCTACAGAGGTCCACACTCCACCCATAACCTGATCTACAGAGGTCCACACTCCACCCATAATCCCAGATCTACAGAGGTCCACACTCCACCCATAACCTGATCTACAGAGGTCCACACTCCACCCATAACTGATCTACAGAGGTCCACACTCCACCCATAATCCCAGATCTACAGAGGTCCACACTCCACCCATAACCTGATCTACAGAGGTCCACACTCCACCCATAATCCCAGATCTACAGAGGTCCACACTCCACCCATAACCTGATCTACAGAGGTCCACACTCCACCCATAACTGATCTACAGAGGTCCACACTCCACCCATAATCCAGATCTACAGAGGTCCACACTCCACCCATAACCTGATCTACAGTGGTCCACACTCCACCCATAATCCCAGATCTACAGAGGTCCACACTCCACCCATAAGAGATCTACAGAGGTCCACACTCCACCCATAATCCCAGATCTACAGAGGTCCACACTCCACCCATAACTGATCTACAGAGGTCCACACTCCACCCATAACTGATCTACAGAGGTCCACACTCCACCCATAAGAGATCTACAGAGGTCCACACTCCACCCATCATCCCAGATCTACAGAGGTCCACACTCCACCCATAAGAGATCTACAGAGGTCCACACTCCACCCATAACTGATCTACAGAGGTCCACACTCCACCCATAATCCAGATCTACAGAGGTCCACTCTCCACCCATAACTGATCTACAGAGGTCCACACTCCACCCATAACTGATCTACAGAGGTCCACACTCCACCCATAAGAGATCTACAGAGGTCCACACTCCACCCATAACTGATCTACAGAGGTCCACACTCCACCCATAATCCAGATCTACAGAGGTCCACACTCCACCCATAACCTGATCTACAGTGGTCCACACTCCACCCATAATCCCAGATCTACAGAGGTCCACACTCCACCCATAAGAGATCTACAGAGGTCCACACTCCACCCATAATCCCAGATCTACAGAGGTCCACACTCCACCCATAATCCAGATCTACAGAGGTCCACTCTCCACCCATAACTGATCTACAGAGGTCCACACTCCACCCATAACTGATCTACAGAGGTCCACACTCCACCCATAAGAGATCTACAGAGGTCCACACTCCACCCATCATCCCAGATCTAAAGAGGTCCACACTCCACCCATAAGAGATCTACAGAGGTCCACACTCCACCCATAACTGATCTACAGAGGTCCACACTCCACCCATAATCCAGATCTACAGAGGGTCCACTCTCCACCCATAACTGATCTACAGAGGTCCACACTCCACCCATAATCCCAGATCTACAGAGGTCCACACTCCACCCATAATCCAGATCTACAGAGGTCCACTCTCCACCCATAACTGATCTACAGAGGTCCACACTCCACCCATAACTGATCTACAGAGGTCCACACTCCACCCATAAGAGATCTACAGAGGTCCACACTCCACCCATCATCCCAGATCTACAGAGGTCCACACCCATAAAGAGATCTACAGAGGTCCACACTCCACCCATAACTGATCTACAGAGGTCCACACTCCACCCATAATCCAGATCTACAGAGGTCCACACTCCACCCATAAGAGATCTACAGAGGTCCACACTCCACCCATAATCCCAGATCTACAGAGGTCCACACTCCACCCATAATCCCAGATCTACAGAGGTCCACACTCCACCCATAATCCCAGATCTACAGAGGTCCACAC
>JBBHAA010003577.1:17500-120786 GCA_037953035.1 Aquarana catesbeiana | reverse complement strand
GAAACAATAGTGCAGAAAAACACCCGCGCAGGGGTGATAGAAGGATACAATCAAATGGAAAGCCAAAATATAGGTTCTTGCCCAAAACAATCGAGCTTGATTAAACAGAGTAAAGTAAGATAGGTTATACATAATACAACATGTAACAATGTGAAGTTAGAGTATAAAGTGTATCACGGGGTATTACACGAGGTCTACCGTTGCCCACAGACACCCCAAATGGGAGCAATCTGTGTCCATGGGCAAAAGATCAATCCCGCCTCCTCCTGAGTGAAAACATAAAGTGCTAAAAACTTACTGTGAGTAAAAATTAGAGATACAAAGATGAAATATATAGAGGGGTAAGATGTCCTAATGAAGTATTGTGTCATATAGAACGTTGAGTAAATGTCAGGGCATACAAAGTAGAATGAATTGGTTAAATGTTACTAACTAAATTAAGAATCCCCAATAGATAGATCCAATGGGGTATAAAGAAGACAAAAGACAAACAGGGAAAGGAAAGAACAGTTAAAATTGAAAGGTGGACACAGAGAGAAAGTAGAAGGAGGGGATCCAGGAGCTACTCACCAATGGCCCGATGTTGACGGGGAGTTGAAGGTCAAAAGGGGTGCTCGAGGGGTAGTAAAGCCGTAAGTTATAAGGAGGTGCCGATATATTGGGCCCAGGGTTCCCATATGCATTTGAATGATTCGAATTTATCTAGGATAATACTGGAGGTTTTCTCCTGTATCATAATCCAAGTGATTTTTTGTTTAGTTAAATGAAAGGATACTGAGGGAGATTTCCAGGAATGCCCAATCGTTATTTTAGCTCCAAGGAGTATAAAGTGAATCAATTTCTGTTTGTTTTTCGTGATATTGGGTATCTTCTTGTTTAGAAGGGCTATTAAAGGGTTCTGGCTAAGGACTGCCCCAGTAACCTTCGAATTAGGATAAAAACTTTATTCCAAAAGCTCCTGATCTTAGGGCACTGCCAAAAAATATGTAGGTGGGAACCCAGGATATCGCATCCTCTGAAACAGAGGGGCGAGGATTGAGGGAAAAATTTAAATAGACGAGTGGGGACTAGGTACCAACGAGTTATTATCTTAAGATTCGCTTCGACTAGGGAAATATTAATGATTCCTTTGAAAGCCTTTGCAACTTTAATGTTCCATGTTTCCAGATCCCACTCAAAATCGAGGTCGCTCTCCCATTTAAGCATGTAAGGCGCTTTCTCCGGAGGGTCAGCCAAAGCTGAGTATATTAGGGAGATACCCCCTCGCACATCCATGGCTTTGGAGCACCATTGTTCGTATGGGGTGACTGTGAGGGGGGAGTTGTCGTTTGGTTTAAGAGAACTTAAGAAGTGAGAGATTTGGTGGAAGCGAAATGTTTCTGAAGGGGGCATGTCTAATTTGGAGGTGCAGTGTTCTAGTGTAAGGGGACCGTTGGAATTAAAAAAGTGTCCAATCCGATACAGGCCTTTATCTAGCCACCATTGGAAGGCCTTGATATCCCTTCCAGGGGGGAATTTAGGATTATGAAATATATGGGCTAGGGGGCACCATCGAGAAGATATAGATTGTGATTTGTGAAGAGAATCGCATAATGTAAAAGAGTGGGACAGGTTAGGAGAGAGGATAGGGGGCCTAGATTTAGGGGGCTGCCATAACAGGAAATCTAAATTGTGGTTAGGGACTGCTTGTTGTTCTATTTCAACCCAATCTGGTTTTGGGCCTTTAGCGTATATGATGGAGAATTGGGTTAATTGGGCCGCCTGGTAGTACCACCAGAGGTTGGGAAGTCCTAGGCCTCCTTTCTTTCTGGGTCTAATCAGTGTTTGTTTAGGAAGACGGTGTTTTAGCTTGCCCCAAGTGAAACGTATAATCGCCGATTGGAGGTTTGTTATTTGTGATTTGGGTACTGGAATGGGGAGGGAGCGGAAAAGATAAAGGATCCTGGGGAGGAGTGTCATTTTAACGGCATTTATCTTGCCTAGCCAGGACAGATTGTAGAGTGACCAATGGTCCAGGTCGGACTTAAGTTTCTTGAAAATAGGTGGGTAATTAGTTTTGTACAGCATATCTATGGAGGCAGAGAGATGGATACCTAGATATGGGATAGAGGATGAACTCCAATTAAAAGGGAAGTTTTCTATAAGTTTATCTAAGAGGGGTGATGGGATAGAGATATTAAGAGCGGTGGATTTGGACATGTTAATCTTAAGTCCAGATGCATTGCTAAAATTGTTAAGTAGTTGCATTAAATTAGGGGTTGAAGTGAGGGGTGAGGTGATGAAGAGAAGGATATCGTCTGCGAATAGGGCACATTTGTGTATTGAGGGGCCACATTTAACTCCGTGGATGTCAGGGTGAACTCTTATCGCAATTGCTAGGGTTTCAATAGCTATGGCAAAGAGGAGGGGGGAAAGAGGGCAACCCTGATGAGTTCCTTTAGAGATAGGGAATGGGTCAGACAGGGAACCTTGTAGCCTAATCTGAGCTTTGGGGGTGGAATAAAGGGCTTTTACTGAGGAGAGGAAGTGAGGACCAAAACCCCATTTTTCAAGGGTTGAGAAAAGGTACGGCCAAGTGACCGTATCAAAGGCCTTCTGGCGGTCCAATGAAAGGAGGAATCCCTCCTGTGATGGGCCCCCATCCCATCCTGACCTGAGTAGGGATATAATGTCCACTGCTCTCCTTATCTGGTCCGGCCCCTGCCTCCCCGGTATGAAGCCAACTTGGTCTTTGTGAACGTAAGAATCTATAAAGGACCCCAGTCTGTTAGAGAGAATTTTTGTCATGATCTTAAGATCGATGTTGATTAAGGAGATTGGCCTGTAGTTGCTGACTTGGCTGGGGTCCATGCCTGGTTTGGGGATGATCGAGATGTAAGCTAGATTTGCTATTCTGTCAAGAGGCTGTCCATTTCTCAGTGAATTGAAGAGCCGGACCAGACAAGGGGAGAGGACATCTATGAAAGTCTTGTAATACTGGGACGAAAACCCGTCCGGTCCTGGGGCTGAGCCATTTTTGAGACCCTTGATAACCTCCCTAACCTCTCCTTCAGTGTAAGGGGCGTCCATAATAGAACGGTGAGATTCAGATAATTTAGGGAGGGGGGTATTGTCTAGAAAGGAATTTATGTTAGGTGGGGAGCAAGGGTTGGTATCTGCATAGAGGTTAGAATAGAATGAGTGAAAAGTCTCTAAGATCTGCTTAGGATTCTGGGTTAATTGGCCTGAAAGGGATTTTATTTTGGGAAGAGCGTGGGTTTTTTGTTTGGGGAAAGTTTTGCTGCTAATTGGGGTCCAAATTTGTTCGCGAGATGGTAAAACTTACCGCTAACCCATTCTAGGTGTTTTTTAGCGTTGGAAGTAAGGGCTAGGTTCAATGCTACTCTAGCTACTCTAGCTGCGTCTAGATTGGCGAGAGAACTAGGTGTCGGGTTTTTCTTATGTTGTTTGCAGAGGGATCGGTAATCCTTCTCAAGGTTTGCGATCTCCATTTGGGATTCACGTTTAAGACGTGAGGATAGTTGAATGAACTTTCCTCTCATTACCGCTTTATGAGCTCCTCATAAAGAATTGGGTGAACATTCAGTATTATCATTTAGGAGAAAATAATCCTTTAAATCTTTTTCCAAAATATTACAATGTACTGGATTGGAAAGAAGAGATTCTTTAAGACGCTATTGGGGGGGGGCTGACTCTGGTGGGGGCGCATGAGATTTTAATTGTAACTATGGAATGGTCAGACCAGGGTACTTCGCATATGGAGGATTGAGACGCTAAGTGTATCGTAGATGAGTGTAAAAATATGTGGTCGATTCGTGAATAGGTCCTGTGGGGGGCCGAAAAGTGAGTGTAATCTTTTGCTGAGGGATTCAGTTCCCTCCAGGTGTCTATCAACCCTAAGGAGTGAAGCAGTTTGGCGATGTGTAGACTTTGTTTTGGAGGTCTTTTGGGAATGGGGATGCCCTTCGATGATTTATCTAGTAGGAGATTGAATGCTATATTCGAATCACCTCCTAATACTATGGTCCCTTCAAGATGTGGTGTTAAAACATTGAGCATAGATGCGAAAAAGGCTGCTTGGTTCTTGTTGGGGGCATAATAAGAAACGAAAGAAAAGAGGGTGCCATTGATGTGACCTTTGACTAATATATAGCGGCCATCGTTGTCTGTAATGGTTTGGGAATGGGTAAATGATATACGTTTAGAGATTAGGATTGCTACTCCTCTCTTTTTGACCTCCGCATTGGCTAGAAAGAAAGTCGGGTAGCTGTGGTGTAGGAATGTGGGGGCCGATCTTTTGGCGAAATGGGTTTCTTGTAATAGTAGAATTTCTAGACCTCTGGAATGGTAGCTTTGCAGAGCTTTACGCCGTTTTATCGGGAAATTGAATCCTTGTGTGTTGTGGGAGGCAATTTTGAGGGTCCCTGAGTGTGTGGTTGGATTAGCCATGGATGTGCGGGGGGGAGCGCGCGTAAAACAGGAGAGGACCTACCTGATAACGTGGAGTGGGAAGAAAGATCTTGATACGGCTGTTCTGGAACGGCAACCTAGGAAAGGAGTATCCGCGAACCATTAATGAGAGCACCTGGAGGGGAAGAAGAGGTTAGGGGGTGTAAAGTAAAGCAAAAAAGAAGATTGGAGGACGAAGAAGGAAAGAGAATTCAGGGGCAGGGAATAAACTTTCCCTGTCACCTGAGGTGTAGGGCAGGCACGCCAAACCCTACTCCGAAAACCAATAAAAATCGGGATTCGGTGAGATGGCAACCAACAATGGGGTTGCATTTCTGATGAGCTTAGGGGAAGGCCTCCCCTAGAGTTCAACAGGTGGAGTGGCAAGTTGAACCGCTCCGGTCTCGAGGCCTTATGTAATAATTATTTGGACCCAAAGTTGAGAGACAGTGCATCTAGAAGAAGGAACAATATAACATTAAAATATTATAAAACAATAAAGAAAATCCAATAAGATTATAAATCATAACAGTAAGCCTAATTAGGCCAAACAGAAACTAATAAACCACCGAACTGTCTAGGAGAGAAGTGTGCATTTGTTGGTCTCAAGGGGGGGGGGGGGTAGGTGGAAAGGGGAAGGGGAGAAGGGAATGAGGGAGTGGAAGGGGATGAGGGCTAGGAAGGGGGGGGGGGATGAAATTAACCTAGACAATAATAATACCAGTCTGCGAGGTCCTGTGCACTAGAACGTGAACCGTGAGACTAAAGGTGTGCATAAGTGGCCCGATGAAAGAGACCTGGAAAAAAATTAAGTTAAAACCAAGAACTAATTCCTAAGAGAAAAAGCCTGAAATGAGGTCGGACTGTTCTGTCTAAATAACTATGGGCCTAGTTGGGTGTAGAGGTGACTACTATACCAAGGTAGGGAGCATAGTCTCTGAATATTAGAGAGTGAGGAAGACTCTAGGAGTCAAGTCTCAGGATCATCACGGTGGGATGGAGTCTCGGTGTCTCTTGGATTGATGTTTGATCCAAAGGGGGGCGAGAGGGCTGTTTGGGGGGGGGTCTCTTGGAGGTGTTGATTTGGCGATCTTCATCTTGTTGGAAAGAGGTTTCCTGAGCGATAAGACCCAGTTGTAGGAGAAGACGTTCGCCGTTTTGAAGATTAGTAAATCCGTAAGATCTGTCTTTGTAGCTAAATTGTAAACGGAACGGGAAAGACCACCTGTACTTAATCGAGTTCCGATTGAGAACTTCCAGGAGGGGTTTGAGGGATCTTCTTTTCATAATCGTGGCAGGGGAGATGTCTGCAAAAATTTGAATTTTATTGCCTTGAACGGTCAAATTGTCCAGGTTACGTGATTTCCTCATTATTTCCTCCTTCACAGCGTAAAAATGAGGCTTGACCACTATGTCACGTGGAAGGCCGTCCTGGCGAGGGGGTTGAAGAGCTCTGTGCGCCCTGTCTAATTCTAGTCTGTGGTCCGGGATATCTGGAATGATGTTTTTAATGACAGATTTAACAGCGTCTTGTGTGTCGACGATCGATTCCGGGATCCCTCTAATGCGAAAGTTATATCGTCTATTCCTATTCTCTAGGTCATCGATTTTAGATAACGCAAAATCCAGTTGATCTTGCAGCGTCTGGATGCATGTTGAGTTTTGGTTGGTGCGTGCTGCAGAATCGTCCACCGCTTTTTCAATGGCATCCATGCGGGCGCCTAGGTCCTGCAAATCAGCTTTGATGGATGTAGTGATCTGCATCGCCGTTTGTGAAAGCCCTGCAGCAAGCATGTCTGAAAAGCTGCTAAGGAGTAGGGACATTTCATCGGGATAGTTATGGTTCAGGGGTAAGGTCTGTATGGAGTCAGCCGGGTTGTTCTGGGAGTTTGGTGAGGGAGAGAGGGGGGCTCCCATCATAGATCTGCCTAATAGAAAATCCGCGAGTGCTGAGGAGGCAGACAGGTCCTGTCCAGTGTGTCCTGGCAGGGAATCAGCAGGAGGAGGGGGCTGGGGGTCTGATGCAGGGTAGTGTGCTCCTAGGCCTGAATAGGAGGAGGCATCGGTCGCCATCTTGGATGACCCAGGGGGTGCTAGGCCGCACTTAGTTTGCCTATTTACCTTCTTAAATTGGAGGCTTTTTGGCATCCAGGCATATGCTCCGTATTGTCCTTCAGGCGGGGGGGTTACTGTAGTTGGGTTCCGCTGTAAGTAATTAGCTTACGGGCCTCTGAGACAGCGGAGCGGTGCGGAGCTCCGGATCAAGACGTCTCTCCGGAGGTCCCGCGCATGCGCATTCCCTTGTTATTATTATTAATAAATAATAATAATAAAAAAAACTATAATAATGGTTAATAAATGTAATATTTAAATGATAATAGAAATTATCCAAATGTTTTTTAGTTCTTTCGGATGTTCAATTTTTCATTCTAATTTTCGGATTTTCGTTCTTTTGAATTCTTGTTCTTATTTTCAGATTTTCGTTCTTTTGAATTCTCAAATTTCAGATTTTCGTTCTTTCGAGTTATTACGGATTATCAAAATAACGAATACCACATCTAAATGAATGGAATGTAATGAATTTGAATTTATCTGAAGTTACAAATTTATTGTAAATAACGAATATTGATCATAATTTTATGAAAAAACAAAACAAATGAAAAAATATGAAACGAAAACTAAAAAAAAAAAAGAATTTTTTCGGCAGCTGTCAGCCGTCTCAGCGGCGAGCGGGCGCTGCTGGAAGGGCTTCATTCTAAGATAAGTATTTCATAATGTGCTCATAATGTACCAGCACATTATGTCGTTGTCTTGCATGTTTTTTCTTTTTTTTTTCTTCTGCGGTTTACAACTGCTTTAGGCTGACTATACATTATATAATTTTTATTGTTCAATTGCCTTTCGATTTACCTTCAACTATGTGATGCAAGGGCCTGTCTGATGACATACAGTACAATTGAAAGTGTTTAGGTTTGACCTCCTAATAAATCTATTTAAATCTAAATCTTTTTTTGGTTTTGGGTTTCCAAGGTGTGAAATATGTTATTTCCCGGCTCTGTGATTCCTCCTCCCCAGAGAGGACATGTAAGCGCAGCCAAGATTATTTTATGGTTAATTAACCGCACAAGTGGCTGTTAAATGGTCTGTATAATCCAATTGACCCTTTGACTCCCTGTTTGAGTCACTGACAAAAACATACACGGAGACAATGGGGTTGATTTATGAAAGGAAAGTAGACTGTGCACTATGCCAAGTGCAGATGCATTCTGCGAGAGCAGTTGCTCCAGGGCTTAGTAAATGAGGAAAAGCTCTGCTGAATTCCATCATCCAATCATATGCAAGCAAAAAAGGCTGTTTTTTTTAATTTTCCTTGCATGTGATTGGGTATTCTTTGCAAAGTGAAGCTTTACCTCATTTACTAAGATCTGGAGCAACTGCGCTTGCAGCGTGCAATTGCTCCTTTGCAAAGTGCACAGTCTATTTGCCTTTAGTAAATCAACCCCAATGGGAGTCATGTAATACAGGATAATTAACTCAGCAAACACAGAGAATTGGGGAGATTTTCCTTCACTTCCTGTTCCTGTGACACCCATACAAGAGATGGCGTGTAATCATCACTGGGACAGGAAGACACGGAGAACAATAAAAGTTGTATCTTTTTTGTTTTGTTTGTGTTGCCATTAGACAGATTACCCATCACCTCCTACCCTGACAGGAAGTGAGAAGAAATCTTCCCAAAGGAAATATAGAAAAAAAGCCAGAGGCTCTAACCCTTCCTCACTTTACTCCCCACCAAAAATAATGTAGGCTGGAATTGCTGAACCTTGCAATTTAGAAAGTTGGAACACATATGTGCTCTCAGCGCTTCAAAAGGTTTTTTTTTGTTTGTTTATACATTCTTTATTTACAGGAACATTTTACATACAATACAGCAGGGGAAAAAAAGGTATACAGAAAAATATGTACCGCCACAGTGGCATCCCGTCCATTAGGGGTGCCGGGGCACTGCCCTTCCTATCCATGCGTATGGCCCCTCAAAGCACATGCGGGGCACCGGGCGCATGGATACCAATGGGGCCTATTCTCTCTTTAAAACACGTGATTAGAGCCAGAGGCTTTAATTGGCTTCAAAAAAGGGTGGGCTTGGGCACACAGCACTGCACCCTGAGCCCACCCACTTGTGTGGCAATAGCAAATGAATATTCGCTATTGTCACACTGATTCTCCTTCCAGTCAGTCAGGAAGCAGGTCCTGAGACCCGTCACCAGATTGGCCGAAAGGAGAGGCAATCCGATAGGCCGCCTAGGAGGAGGAGGGAGGAGACACACGGCATGATACAGGGGGGGAGGAGATGAGGGGAAGCCTCCACCCACTGCCAACAAAACCTAGATGGGGTAAGTGCAGGGCCAGTGGCCCGACCGACTGACCAGGGGTTGGGGGGGGTTGCCATGGAGTTGCCGGTGACCCAAAAAATATATCACCAGCTGCCTTATTTTATTTTTTATTTTTTGTCCCTTTAAAAGTATTGAATGTAAACATCCCTTGTGACAGTAATAGTCAGTGACAAGAACTCTTTATGGTGGGATTTGGAGTCTATAAGACCCTAAATCCCTCCTTTGCACTTTAAAGCATTCAAATAGCCAAGTTTGGCTGTTTTGAATGCTGTCTTTTTTTTTAAATGCGGCACATTTAGGGCTCCAGTAAACCAGAAGTGATGTCATAACATCGCTTTTGGGTTACTAGATCCGAGACCCGATTCCGGCTTTGTTTGGGTCTCCGGCCAGCCAGCGTAAGTGCCGGCTGGTCGCTCGGGCCTCCGGTGGGACGGGAGAGCCTGGGTGAATGGCGAAAGGCGATGGGAGGGGTGATGACTTCTCCTGCTGCTTGTAATAACAGCCGAGCGGCTGCTTAGCCGCATTTGTTGTTATTCCAAGAAAACCAAACATCGGCTCTATAAAACTGTACCGGGGGGGGGGGGTTGCCTGCAGCTGCATTTCATCCCAGGTACCACCCCTTGAAGCCTAGGCTGCATATTTGCATTACGTCAGTGCAAAGGGGTTAACAACTTCCTGACCACCCACCGCAGTTGTACTGCGGAAGGTTGGCTCCCCTGGGCGAACCGCCGTAACTGTACGTCGGATTGCCTTTCGACCACTAGGGCGCGTGCGCACCCGCATCGCCATGTCAGAGCCGTTGCGAGTGCCCGGCGGGCGCGATGATCACTGGGCCCCCGCGATCGCTTGTGACAGAGCGAGAACCGGGATCTGTGGCCTGGTCATTGAGCAGCCAAATCTTCCGGGGCTGAAGTCGTTAAACTGTAACAGGAAAGAGCGATGTGTCACCCTTCTGGTGCAAAGGTGAATGAATAAGACATACAGGGGTTGATTTACTAAAGGCAAAGAGACTGTGCACTTTGCAAAGTGCAGTTGCAGTCTCCGTGGCGGCCCATTCATCAGGGGCGCATGGACGCCGCCCCCATCCATGCATCCAGCCCCCCTCTAATCTACATGCAGGCCAGATGCCAATGGGGGGGGGTGTTTTTAAGCACACGATTAATAGGCTTCAAAAAAGGGCACAGTGCCCTGCGCCCAGAGCCCACCCAGTTATGTGACAAAAGCGAATGGATAATAGCTATTCTCACATGGATCCTCCTCCTGGCCAATCAGGAAGCAGGTTCCGAGACCAGTCACCCCATTGGCTAAAAAGACAGGTGATCCTATTGGATGGAGGAGACGCACGGCGGAAGCCGCCGGGATGCAGAGGAGTAGGAGATGCCCGTCACCCATAGGAGCCTGCCCGGAACCTAGATGGGGTAAGTGTGGGGCTGGATGATTGACCGACTGCGAGACCCCCAGGGGGGAGAGGGGGTGCGGGTGGCCCGACCGAGCGGGACCAGGGGGAGGGGGTTGGTGGGGTGCGGGTGCCCGAATGAGTGGGGCTGGGGGGGTGGGGTTGTTTGCCGCCCCCCCAAAAAAAATACCACCAGCCGCCGAAGTGCCCTCTGCAAGAGCAGCTGCTTTAGAGCTTAGTAAATGAGCAGCTCTGCTGACTTCCATCATCCAATCATGTCCATCATCCGTGAAGCTATGTTCTAATTATTTGACAAAACCATTCTTTAACCACTTCAATACCGGGCACTTTCGCCCATTCCTGCCCAGGTCAATTTTCAGCTTTCAGCGCTGTCACACTTTGAATGACAATTGTGCGGTCATGTAACGCTGTACCCAAACAAAATTGTTATCATTTTCTTCCCATAAATAGAGCTTTCTTTCGTCATATTTGATCACCTCTGGGGTTTTTATTTTTTGATAAACAAACTAAAAAAGACCAACATTTTTGAAAAAAAAATTTCACTGACGGACACTAATGAGGCGGCACTGATGGGCACTGATGAGTTGGCACTGATAAGGTGGCACTGATGGGCGCTGATGAGGAGGCACTGATATGTAGAATTGATGGGCACTGATAGGCGGTGGGCACCAATAGGCGGCACTGATAAGCAGCACTGATGGGCGGCACTGATGGGCACTGACAGGCGGCACTGATGGGTACTGACAGGCGGGTGTGATGCGGCACTGATTGGCACTGATAGGTGGCACTGATGGGCAGCACTGATGATGAGGTACTGATGTGTTACTGACAGGTGTTACTGCTGGGCACTGATTGGCACTGTGGTGGGCATTGATTGGGCTCTGATTGGCACTGTGGTGGGCACTTGAAGGCTTTTTTATTGGGGGGATGCTGGGCACTGATTGGTAGTTTATTTGCACATCTGAGGGGGCTGTGCTGATAATCAATGTGCTGATTATCAGCACAGACCCCCCAGGAGAGCCGCCAATCGGCTCTCCCTGTCAGCGAGAACCGAGAAATGCCATTTACCGGCACTTCCTGGTTCACGCTGTGATCAGCTGTGATTGGTCACAGCTGATCACGTGGTAAGTTGCCTCTGACAGAGGCTCCTTATCACGATCGGAGATGTGGGGTGTTAGACTGACACGTCGCACTCGCGACCACGGGCGCGCGCCGGCATGTTATTCTGCTGGACATCATATGACGCTCAGTCAGGATAACAGAATCACTTCCTGGCCATCATTCTGCATATGGCGGGCGGGAAGTAGTTAAATAAAGAATGCATAAAAAGGGGGTATTCTTAGTTTACATGCATTGCAATACGTGTTCAAGCTGGCCAACTGGGTCAAACTGACCCCTCTCTGACCAGTCCCTACTCTTCCCAGCAAGTTTACCAGCATCATACTTGCTAAAAAGCATATTCTTTATGGACACATAGGGGTTGATTTACTAAAAGCAAATAGACTGTGCACTTTGCAAGAGTAGTTGCTTCAGAGCTTAGTAAATGAGCAGAAGCTCTGCTGACTTCCATCATCCAATCATGTCCAAGCAAAGATGCTTTTTTTATTGTTATTATTTTCCTTGCACCTGATTGGGTATTCTTTGCTAAGTGAAGCTTTACCTCATTTACTAAGCTCTGAAGCAACTGCACATGGAGAGTGGAACTGCACTTTGCAAAGGGCACAGTCTATTTGCCTTTAGTAAACTAACCCCAATGGCTGATAGGAATAAAACATAACCTGGCTGGGAATGGGAGTTTTCTTTTTTTTTTCAGATTTTAATAAAAAATGGGAGATTTCTGCAAATTTCAACGAGGAAAGCAAAATGATTGTGTTTTTTTTTTTTAAGAGTTTAATAGGCTTTACATGACTCCCAAGGATTGCAGAAGCTTCTTTCATCTATCCTGGACCTGTCCTTGTGTCAGAAATGGCCCTTCATTAGCCTCTTTATTTTATTTATTCTTTTATTTATTTTTTTACACAAAATCATCAGCCTTTAAAAATGATACATTTTGTTTCTAGTTACAATGTAAACCACATATAACTTTCTAGCTACAAATGTATCACAAGTACAAATTCCTTCATTGCGAACATAAAACACTCAAAAGTATCAATAAACAAATAGAATTGAAGGAGAATAAATGAAGGATCAGACCAGGCAGAATCTTCTAAGAAAGCGTTTTATTGTTATAAGCTGCGACAGACAAAGCATAGAGCAACCATTTTCAACCAGGGTGCCCGGGCATCCTGGGGTACCTTCAGTCCTCTTTAGGGGTGCCTAGGCAAAATGCCCACAAATTGCTCCAAATGGCCCATAAATTGTCAACAAGCCAGCTAGTTGATCAAGCCTGCCTTTTTGTTAGGCTTAAGCCTCGTACACACGATCGGACTTTCCGATGGGAAATGTTCGATGACAGGCTGTTGGCGGTAAATCCAACTGTGTGTACGCTCCATCGGACAATTGTTGTCGGATTTTCCACGGACAAATGTTGGCTAGCAAGTTTTAAAATTTTCCGTGTGTGTGTTGTCGGATATTCCGAGCGTGTGTACACAAGTCTGTCGGACAAAAGTCCAAAGTACAAACACGCATGCTCGGAAGCAAGGACGAGCTGGAAGCGGCCGGTCTTGTAAACTAGCGTTCGTAATGGAGAATTAACATTCTCACGAATTAACATTCGTGACGCGGCAAATTATGAAATCTAGAAATGCAGCGCACAATTCTCTTCTTCTTTAATGGAAGCTGCTTTGCTGGTGATACTGATGGAGTTATTGCAAACAAATTTTCAAAGGCTTTTTTTTCTAGTGATATCAAGAATAATATTATTATGTTTTATTTTATTTTTATTTGGGTAAGTTACCACAACACCATCATCCCGTAGTTTATAAGATCAAAGATACAACTATGTTGGTGTCCCTTGTTAATTTTACATTGTATTTTTTTAAAATGTAACTGCCGACTCCCAAACTGTCATTTGAAGTAAAACACATAGCCAAGTATTATTCTCCACAATTTTTTTATTGTGCATTAAAAAAAATAAAACAAATAAAATTAGACATGCTATCTGCCAATAGAACTTAACCAAAGTGCATTCTATGCATCCAAAAATATAGAAAATATACCAAATCATTATTCAGCCAAAAAATTATGTCAAAGCAATAACTCCAAGGCCAATAATAAATAACACCTTATCTCCTCCTATTCCGCAACATGGCTGGTTGAGGAACGGCCGTTCAGAAACAAACTGAAAAGTGCGAAATGAAAGCGCAAAAAGAAAAGCGCGAATCAACACTCACCAAACTTCTACTAACACGAAATTAGCAGAAGGAGCCCAAAGGGTGGCGCTAAAGAGCTGAAAAACAATGTAGTAAGTCACTACGTTCGTATTTGTTCGAATTGCCAACAATTCCTTGCCATTTGTATGCAAGACAAGTCTGGGCCAACGCCTTACGGACAAAAGTCCACAATTTAGTTGGCCAACAATCCGATCGTGTGTACGAGGCTAAAGACACAAGTTTTTGTTGTGCATCATTATAACTTTGGGCACCGTGGGCCATCCTAACAACAGATGACGTTATTGGTTGATAAGGAGGGCATCGTTTGCCCCTTCCCTGCCCCTCGCCATCAGCACTGAGGTCACATTCCCAAAGTGAGGAAAAAGAGAAACACTGAAATACTAGCCAGTACCAGTGTGCAAAGGTGTATTTGCTTTGTAAGAGTAAGTCACCTCCAATGTTGGGTGTGCCACATATGTGGATCTGCTGCGATATTACTAAACAAATTGTTTCATTTTTCACATTTTAGAATGGGGTGTCTTGAGATCGTGCTGAATTTTAACCACTTGAGGACCACCCACCGTATATATATATATATATATATATATATATATATATATATATATATATATATACATACTGCGGTATGCCGCTCTGTGCCAGATCACATACCTAGTATGTGATCTGACACTTCTGGGTCTCGGGCACGCATGTGTGTAGGATCACAGTGGGAGCCCAGCGGCCGGTTTTGCAGACTCGATGTCCCCGGCACCCACCAATTATTCGATACACAGGCAGAACGGTGATCTGTCAGTAGGGAAGGCATGGATCCTGTGTTCTTGCAAAGCAGGGACACACATTTATGCCTTCCCTTAGTAAAAACACCTCCCCCACAGTACACAAGAACAGCGATGTAAACAAGGCAGATCGCCGTTCTGATAGGGGAGAACATAGAGATCTTGTGTTCCTGCTAAGCAGAAACACAGATCTCTGTGTTCTCCCAGTCAGAGCAACCCCCACACAGTTAGTAAGTACCCCCTAGGTACACACTTAACCCTTTGATTGCCCCTGATGTTAACCCCTTCCCAGCCAGTGTCATTAGTACAGTGACAGTGCACATTTTTGTTAGCACTGGTAACTGTATTAGTGTCACTGCTCCCCAAAAGCCGCTGATCGCTGAACGCCATTACTAGTAAAAAAAATAATAGGAAAAATTATTAAAAGTATCTCCCAGTTTGTGGACACTATAACTTTTGTGCTAACCAGTCAATATACGCTTATTGGGATTTTATTTTTTTACCAAAAATATGTAGCAGAATACATATTGGCCTAAATTGATGAACAAATTTGATTTTTTCAATTTTTTTATTGAATGTTTTATAGCAGAAATTAAAAAATATTGGGTTTTTTTTCAAAATTGTCGGTTCTTTTTATAGCGCAAAAAATAAATACCGCAGAGGTGATCAAATACCACCAAAAGAAAGCTCTATTTGTGGGGAAAAAGGACATCAATTTTAATTGGATACAGCGTCGCATGACCGTGCAATTGTCAGTTAAAGTAACGCATTGCCATATCCCAAAAAATGGCCCAGTCAGGAAGGGGGTAAATCTTCCGGAGGGCAAGTGGTTAAAGGGCGCCTTTCATAAAAAAAAAAAAGGTTGAGAAACACTGGCATAGAGGATCACAAAACCTTTTACAACAGCTGAAAGTGGAACTAAACCCACTGATTTAATGGTTTCCCAAAACTGTTAAATTGAAGGCATGTCGGGAATGCTAACTGTCACATTTGCTTTTACTCTCCATTGAACTGTCAAGCCAACAAACGGTTGGTGTCATGTGATCACATGTGCAGCACCATGGCAACTGCAGATCAAACAGAGGCCAAGATGGCAGCTTCCTTGGTTGTAAAGCATAGGTGGGTTTAGTTCCACTTTAAAAAAATAACACCATATGGGCTACAATATGATTATCTGGCCAGGCTTACAATGTAACAAACCATAAATGTGACACTTATACATTTAAATAAACTTTATAATTTCAAGAATTCTTATATCCTAATTGAAATGCATTTATTACAGTCCTTGTCTTCTTCTATCCAATTAAAATCCACTCCTGTCAACAGGATGACTTCCACAGTGTCCAACTAACAATCAAACTTATAGTTCATAGTTGTCTGGCATTATGAATGTTATTTCACCACAACCACTGAGGACTATGAAGAGATTCCATTGTGTGCAGCATGTCCATTGATACCGTTTGGGCTTCCATCAGTGTTCTGTTCATTATTCAACTCCACGCCTTCTTCCGGAGAAGATAATTCTGAGGACCGGCGTTTCTTTTTGCGCCTAGAGAGAAAATTGCATTTTCATCAGTTGTAGGGTATACAGAAAATACAATATTATACAGAAAGTGAAAGGCATGATCTATAGAAAGTATGAATTATTGTATTATAATGGCCACTGTTATTTTTAAGTGATACTAAAGTTTTCTTTTTTTTTGTTAAAAATAACAAACATCGCTGGATTGAGATGGGGCTCAGTAAGTATTCGGGGGGGGGGGGGGGGGGCTGAGAGAGGCTGCAGCACACAGAAGGCTTTTTATCTTAAAGAGGTTGTAAACCTTCCTGTATCCTTTGTACCCAGTGGCGTCAGGAGGGGGGGCTGACCGGGGCTATAGCCCCGAGTGGGCCGCCAAAAAGCCCAGGGTCTCAGAATTCATAAAATAATTATTAGCCCTGAGCCATGTACACAGAGAGCGGGGATCGATCTCACGTTTACTCAACGTGGGCGAGTGACGTACACAAAGTCCTGCCTCCTGGACCCGGCTCTTATGATGGACGTCATACTGGTCCAATGCCGGGACCGCAGGATGTCCATCATAGGCGCCGTGCAGGGCTGTCTGAGTGGTCATGAATGGGATGGGTGCAGGTAAGGCTGAGCTGGTGGATTGCTCTTGCTCCTTCTCCTGGTGGTATTGGTCCATTATAAGAGCTGCTGGGTCCAGGAGGCGGGAGTGACACTGCGGCCGCACCAGGTGGGAGATTCCCGCTCTCGCTCTGTGTAAGTGGGCAGATGGCTCTTCTATCCTGGTTGCCTGCAGTGTTGTCTGAATCGTATGAATGGGCGCACACTACAAAAAGTGAGGCTGAGCTGGCTGGCGGCGGATTGCTCCTGCTCCTGGTGGTACTATTTAGTATTAGTCAAAGCATAAGCAAGCATGGTGGGAGTGGGACCCTATTATTTCCTCTGTAAATGCCCATTTGATGTTTTATGTACAAGTACAACTGCCGGCGCATTCACCATATAGTAATATTTTGTGGCCAACGGTCCTGCCGCCTGGTATGTTTTTAACTTTCATGGATTACAGATAACACATTTCTGATGCTATCTATACCTTGCCAGTGCCATTGATTCATATGGCCTATATGAACCAATGGCATTGGCAAGGTATTGTTAGAATCGGAAATTTGTTATCTGTAATCCATGAAAAAACAAACCAGGCCGCAAAATATGGGAGGGGTTATCAAATTTACCTTTGGGCTGAAGCCCCTTGGACATTTTCCCACCTAGCAACACCCCTGCTTGTACCTATAGGTAAGCCAAGAATAAGGCTTACCTACACAGTGAGGGAAAAAATTATTTGATCCCCTGATAATTTTGTATGTTTGCCCACTGGCAAAGAAATGATCAGTCTATAATTTTATTGGTCAGTTTATTTTAACAGTGAGAGACAGAATAACAACAACAAAAAAAAATCGAGAAAAACGCATTTAAAAAAAGTTATAAATTGATTTTGCATTTTAATGAGTAAAATAAGTATTTGACCCCTTCGCAAAACATGACTTAGTACTTGGTGGCAAAACCCTTGTTGGCAATCACAGAGGTCAGACATTTCTTGTAGTTGGCCACCAGGTTTGTCCCACTCCTCTTTGCAGATCCTCTTCAAGTCATTAAGATTTCGAGGCTGACGTTTGGTAACTCAAAACCTTCAGCTCCCTCCACATATTTTTTATAGGATTAAGGTCTGGAGACTGGCTAGGCCACTCCAGGACCTTAATGTGCTTCTTCTTGAGCCACTCCTTTGTTGCCTTGGCCTTGTGTTTTGGGTCATTTGGAATACCCATCCACGGCCCATTTTCAATGCCCTGGCTGAGGGAAGGAGGTTCTCACCCAAGATTTGACGGTACATGGCCCTGTCAATTGTCCCTTTGATGCGGTGAAGTTGTCCTGTCCCCCAAAGTATAATGTTTCCACCTCCATGTATGACGGTGGAGATGGTATTCTTGGGTTCATAGGCAGCATTCCTCCTCCTTCAAACACAGCGGGTTGAGTTGAGTTGATGCCAAATACTTGCAACATTTTTCCTTTCCATAAATGTTTTATTCACTTGCAATGTGCCTCTGAACATGCTAGGAAATTTGACTACTTTAGGAAGAATTAATATCTAGCACAGCCTCCTCCTTTGCTCTCCTCTGGAAGTGTTTAGATACACTCTGTGATGGCCCAGCTGCACAAAGTGCCATTTTGTGTGTGCAGAGGCAATTTAAAAAACTGAATTCCAGTAATGGATATTTTTAAATAGCTACAGTGGTCCATCTTGGATCAATGTAACTATGAATGATCCACATCTGGCTGATCCCTGTTGAAGCTGGAAATGACAGTAGGTAGTACTGTTACTTCAGAGATTCCTGGTAGTTTCTGGGTCCCATTTTGAGTGATTGCCCTGCTGCTGCTGCACAGTGAACAAAGGGGGTGTGATGTGGGCAAATACTTATGTCATTTTTGGAGTCCCGTTGTTTAGGAAATTATGTCATATTTCTTGAATGTTATGATGGCTCTTATAGCATAACAAGGACAATGCATGCTACCCCAACTGACTTCAACACTGTGATAAATGTGAACAATTTGAAAAAGTGATGACTAAAAAGTGCTGCAACCTAAAAAACCTGAATACCCAGTTTTAAAGAGTGGTATAAGTAGAATCAGGTGCGCTACTGATGTCAAACACACTGGTAAAAAACTCACCTGTAAGATAGGTATAAATATTCAGCAGTAACTAAACACTAAAAGTGAATGAAGAAAAAAATATATAATATAAATAAATTAATTAATTGTGTACAGTCCATCTAAAGAACAAATAAACGTCCTTAAAAAGTGTTCCCACCCGACGCTGCGTTTCTCCGTATGAGGCATCAACTGGGAAAGGAGACTCATACGGAGTCGATGCCCCATACGGAGAAACGCAGCGTCGGGCGGAGCTACGGGACGTGACGTCACCACACATCAGCTGGCTGGCTTCACCGCGGCTGTGCTGTTCGTTTTGAATTTTCTGCTTTGCTATAGGATGTCAGCTACCCATCGTTTTTAATAAAGGAATTTTTTACCTATTTGCTACACTATGGGGTACCTATTTTTCTTGTAATCTCCCCCCATATATCACGAGTGATCCCGCAGAAGCATAACTTGCAAGAAGAATTCTACAGTTTGCTGTACCGGAACCATGGCGCTCGGAAGGGTGTAAGGCGGATGGAAGTCTCTGCTTGAAGCTAAAATCAGCTGCTCCTGCCTGCAAGATCTAGCATACTTGAGCCCTGAAGACCTCCGTAACAGGGGTTCCAGGCATCTGGTAAGCGGCTTTTTATACCATTACCCGGCTTGTTAAACATATAATGAAGATCACATTTCGTATTTGAAGGAAGGGTTGTGTTTGTAGTGAAAGCGCACACCGTTGGGGATCACTTTTTACGGACGTTTATTTGTTCTTTAGATGGACTGTACACAATTTATTAATTTATTTAAATTATATATTTTTTTCTTCATTCACTTTTAGTGTTTAGTTACTGCCGAATATTTATACCTATCTTATAGGTGAATTTTTTACCAGTGTGTTTGACATCAGTAGCGCACCTGATTCTACTTATACCATGATGGCTCTTATGCTGCCTCCATTGAGGAAGCTCCCAGATAGCCGTTTGGCAAGAGGTCTGGGAAGGAATATGTCTCCAAGTCACTCTGGGGGAGTTTGCTCAGAACTGGGAGGATTATAATTCTAGTATTGCTTGGGACATTGGGCTGCCGAGGCAATGACAGCGATACTGCAAAGGACATGCTTCCTCTGAGCCAGAGATGGCGGAAGAACAGAGAGATTTTCCAGTCATGGCAGGGTTGAGCCATGGATTGAGGGCCACAGGGGCATTCCTGAGAGCCCTCTGTTCAGAGCAGGGAATTGCCAGTCCTTATGAATGGGGGACCTGAAGATTTTTGTGTTGCTTGAGCCCAGGATGAGAGACTTTTCCCACAATGAGACAAATCAACCCACAAGATGACAAGATGAGCCCATGAAGAGACAAGCGGTCACATGATTGGAATCTCCTGAGCAATGACCGGGAGCAGTCCATGATAGCTACGCCACTATGCTGGGACCTGGGAGCACCCGATGAGCTTAAAGAGCAGTTCCCCATGGATGCATATGTGGTACAACTTGGTGTTAAGATCCACCCACCCTATTGCCACATATATGCGTACAGCTGGCTGGAACTTGTTATAACCTTTTATTTGTTGTTATAAATACAGTATTGTCAGCTGTCCTGTCAAGGCCTCATTCTCTATGCTTTATTTTTAGGGGGAAGAAGTGAGCCTATTACAGGTGCAGAGGGATGAGGATAGTGAACCATCTAGGCCAGGGGTCTCAAACTGGCGGCCCTCCAGCTGTTGCGGAAGTACAAGTCCCATCATGCACCTAGCTGTGGGAGTCATGCTTGTAACTGTCAGCCTTGCAATGCCTCATGGGACTTGTAGTTTCGCAACAGCTGGAGGGCCGCCAGTTTGAGACCACTGATCTAGGCTATTAAATGGAAAGAAAAAAAAAAGCTGCTTTATCAGATTCTACAGAAATGGGTGAAAAATTATAAAATGGTGATATAACGCATTGGGCTCAATTCATAAACCTTTAATACTAGGGTAAATATCTTTTATTTTAGCCACGTTGCCTTTGTTTTTAAATTTCATTGGACTAGTGCTAAAAATAACTGTCGCTTTTTTTAAAAAAAATAACAAGCGTTATCCTGGTGTGTTAGCTTTGTGAAATGAGCCCCCTGCATTGATTGTTTTACAAAGCCAGAGTTACACTTACTAGACATATTGTTCCTTACCATTGGATGAACCAGCCAAGTGCGAATGCTGGCAAATTCACTAGAAGTGCTGCAAAAAAACACAAAAAAATCTCCAAGGTAGTGTTTGTCCCAGGCGTTATATCATTTGGATTCGGAGCTCCTGTGGTATTTGGAGTTACATTAGAAAGCACATATTTGGTTGCATTTTTTCGGTCACTGAAAGTCTCTGCAAGAAAGATAAAATAAACACCTGATATTTCTGAATTATGGTAGCAACTATTATAAATGATGGGTTATGTCAAGACAAAAAAATAAAAAAAATAAAACACACAAACACATTTGCAGAACATCTCTGCAATACATGGACATTTCCCCTATATTTATACCCTTTAAACCCAGCAAGTACCAGAAAGGCATTCGGCTCCTAAATCCTGTTGTGGGCTGACCATGCATTTTTGTGTATTGAGCGGTATCAGCCCTGCCCATTGTCTTTTGAACCGATCAACCACTTGCGCTCTCAGATCTCTACAACATAGATGCTGATTATTCTGTAGTCTGAGATAAAGACTAGGAGTCCAAAAAAAAGGCTCCATGAGTTAACACAGAAAGTGTGCACAGGACAGCTCGGAATTTCTGATAAGCAGGTATTTTTTGCAATTACAGCATTAGTACAACCTTAGGTGTGTGCAGTCTATTGCAAATAAAGTGTGCACTCCAAAGCTAAAACACACAAATGCATTTGTATGTGTGTGTATGTATGTGTGTATATATACAGTTGTGCTCATAAGTTTACATACCCTGGCAGAATTTATGATTTCTTGGCCATTTTTCAGAGAATATGAATGATAACACAAAAACTTTTCTTTCACTCATGGTTAGTGTTTGGCTGAAGCCATTTATTATCAATCAACTGTGTTTACTCTTTTTAAATCATAATGACAACACAAACTACCCAAATGACCCCGATGAAAAGTCTACATACCCTGGTGATTTTGGCCTGATAACATGCACACAAGTTGACACAAAGGGGTTTGAATGGCTTTTAAGTGCCGATTCACACAGGGGCAACACGACTTCAGCGCGACTTTGCAAGGCGTCTTCAACGCGATTTCAGCTCGATTTTAAGCAACTTACAACGCGACTTCAAGTCGCCTCCAGGATAGGCGACTTTGGCTGTGGCCAAACACAGAATAATTAACTCTCTGGGAGGGAGGGGTTTGCCTGAGTAAACAAATTTCTTTTCCTGTAAAGTCGCTTCAATATAGATGGAGATCCGACTTGGAGGCGACTCCCATTGAATTCTTTGGGTACAGGTCGCCTAGAAGTCACCTTGAAGTAGTACAGGAACCTTTTCTGAAGTCGGAGCAACTTCAGTAGTATACATTAAGACGGCTCTCATTGACTATAATGTAATTCCCAATGTCAAGCGACTTGGGGCAACTTGAGGGCTGACAAGTCGGATCCCAAGTCATTGTAGTGTGAACTGACCCTAAAGGTCACCATCCTCACCTGTGATCTGTTTGCTTGTAATTAGTGTGTGTGTATAAAAGGTCAATGAGTTTCTGGACTCCTGACAGACCCTTGCATCTTTCATCCAGTGCTGCACTGATGTTTCTGGATACTGAGTCATGGGGAAAGCAAAAGAATTGTCAAAGGATCTGTGGGAAAAGGTAGTTGAACTTTATAAAACAGGAAAGGGATATAAAAAGATAACCAAGGAATTGAGAATGCCAATCAGCAGTGTTCAAACTCTAATCAAGAAGTGGAAAATGAGGGGTTCTGTTGAAACCAACCCACGGTCAGGTAGACCAACTAAAATTTCAGCCACAACTGCCAGGAAAATTGTTTGAGATGCAAAGAAAAACCCACAAATAACTTCAGGTGAAATACAGGACTCTCTGAAAACATGTGGTGTGTCTGTATCAAGATACACAATAAGGAGGCACTTGAAGAAAGTTGGGCTGCATGGTCAAGTCGCCATTACTACGCAAATGCCACAAAGTATCCCGCTTACAATAAGCCAAACAGGCACAGAGACAAGCCTCAAACCTTCTGGCACAAAGTCATTTGGAGTGATGAGACCAAAATTGAGCTTTTTGGCCACAACCATAAACACTACATTTGGAGAGGAGTCAACAAGGCCTATGATGAAAGGTCCACCATTCCTACTGTGAAACACGGAGGTGGATCACTGATGTTTTGGGGATGTAGAAGCTACAAAGGCACAGGAAATTTGGTCAAAATTAATGGCAAGATGAATGCAGTAAGTTTTCAAAAAATACCGGAGGAACATTTGCATTCATCAGCCAGGAAGCTGCGCATGGGACGTACTTGAACATTCCAAAATGACAATGATACAAAACACAAGGCCATATCGACCTGTCATTGGCTAGAGCAGGATAAAGTGAAAGTTCTGGAGTGGCCATCTCAGTCTCCTGACCTCAATATCATTGAGCCACTCTGGGGAGATCTCAAACATGCCGTTAATGCAAGACAGCCCAAGAATTTCCAGGAGCTGGAGGCTTTTTGCCAAGAGGAATGGGCAGCTTTACCATCTGAGAAGATAAAGAGCCTCATCCACAAATACCACAAAAGACTTCAAGCTGTCATTGATGTTAAAATCAGCAGGAGAAAAAGGGTACCATCCAACAGTGTCACAAGAGTTGCCACCATCCCTAGCATACGAGAAAAGAAAAAGACCCCTCAAAGAGTGGTGGGACTTTGAAGGCAACGGAAATAAGAATATAAATAAAAAATGGGTTTTATTATTACAATTATATAAAATTATACATATTGACAAGAGTTTATCCAAATACAAACATGTAAATCAATTTGACAGTAAAAACAATGTTCTGCTGGTGAATGAACAAACGGTGTATTCATATAGTCTTCTACCTGGGCCTACGCGTTTCGGGACTGTTGAAGTCCCTTCATCAGGGGCAAAATGGTAAGCAGACTTTACACCAAGCATGAACAGGAGAGGAGACCAACCGTCGGAGACACTCTCAGGGGCAGCTACGCATCAGACGCCAGAAAACCAATTAGGGAAACAGGCGTGTCTCTGGCCCCACCTTCTCCACACTGGTCCCAATGTATCACCACAAAAGGGGGACAACGCTACCTCAAAGGTCCCAGTGACCAGAGGATCAAGAAGAGAGAGGAGGGAGAAGAGGGGATTATCCCAATATTGGTGTGCAGAAAGTATATCCAGTAGCAAGTAAGAGAAGCAAGTGTACTAAAAGCGCTAACTCAGCTACAGTTGCAATGGTGAGTAAAGACCTCATCTGGGGAAATCTAAGTATGGTGGTTACTGGCCGCCTTACATCGCCCCCGTGTGTCAGACAATGACCATTGAGAAGATAAAGAGCCTCATCCACAAATACCACAAAAGACTTCAAGCTGTCATTGATGTTAAAGGGGCAATACACGGTATTAAGAACTGGGGTATGTAAACTTTGTATCAGGGTCATTTGGGTAATTTCTGTTGTGATTATGATTTAAAAACAGTAAACACAGTTGATTGATAATAAATGACTTCAGCCAAACACTAACCATGAGTGAAAGAAAAGTTTTTGTGTTATCATTCATATTCTCTGAAAAATGGCCAAGAAATCATAAATTCTGCCAGGGTATGTAAACTTATGAGCACAACTGTATGTACATATACTGTATATGGCAATGGACAGTGTCAGTAGGGCAGAGATTAATGTCAGTAGTTTATTTTTATTATTTTATTATTATTACTTTTTTACAATTTTTTTATTATTTTTTTTAAAAAATGTTTTCAATATTTTTTTATTTTTTATTTTTTTAAGGAGTCCCACTGAGGGAGGGGGGGGGAGCTTTGGTGAAATATCAGCGGTCTTATCAGGCCCCTGATATCTCACTTTTGAGACAGAGGAAGGGACTGAGGACAGAAATTCCCCAGTCCCTTTCTCTGCAGCCAGGCAGCAGGTAGAATCTGCACAGTACAGGGTGATTAGGGTGTGCCCAGGCACACCTGGCACACCCTGTGCACATGAGCACAATGCTACCATATAATATATACAGTATTTAACAAATCAAAAGAGAACAAATAAGAAGTTAATTTATAGGGTTTACATACTGTACACATTAACCGAGGGGTGTCCAACCTTTTGACTTTTTTGGGCCACATTGGAAGAAGGGGGATTGTATTGGGCCACACATAAATAATACTAAGGAGAGCTGATAAGCGAGAAAAAAGTTGGGCAGATTACAAGATAGTGATCACTGATATAGATAATGTACCTGAGTAATAAAACTTCTTTGTCTGTATACTCTCAGGAAGTACCCCCACCCTCTCCCAGTTCTTCTCTAATATTCAACGTACCGGAATAACTTGGAGGAACTGATTTTGCCTCCCCTCGTTCTAGGTACAGTCCATTATTTGCACATCTTGTAATTAGCGCTGTACAATTGTCTGACAGCCGATAGGCCTCAGATTCTTCATCGCAGGTGACATTACAAGGAGAACGGGCCCCTGTAATCTCACAGATGTTCCGGATTCCTATTTTAATGCTCAGGTTCTTTCCAGACAGCCCTTCTTCTACACAGAACCTATAGACGTGCCACTCTCCATCCAAGCCTGCAAAACAAATACAAGTTAAACCTGCTTATATTGCCTCTCCTTGTCCCCCTCTTGCTCCCT
Organism: Aquarana catesbeiana; assembly: GCA_037953035.1. Lineage (NCBI taxonomy): Eukaryota > Metazoa > Chordata > Amphibia > Anura > Ranidae > Aquarana > Aquarana catesbeiana. The sequence goes on along the minus strand of JBBHAA010003577.1, from coordinate 95,434 downwards.
CATCAACCTTTTAATTAAACTATTTGATAAAACCTTTCTGTTGTCAATGCATTCTGGACCCAGTGACATCATCACTGGGTCTCCGTGCTTCTTTATGCAATGCAGAAAAGGGTAATGGTAACTGTAAGCGCAAATACGTCAGTGCATACAATAATTGGGTTGTTAACTGGCTAGGCAATTAGTCCATAACAATATATCTGGCAGTTCAGGGGTTAAGCAAGTATCGTGGCTGGTCAAATAGGGGCCAATTGAAGGAGCAGTAACTCTGAGCGCATAGCCAATCCAGCTTCTCTCTTTGGTGGAAGTCCTCCCCTGGAAGTGCTCCCAGAAGTGATCGTGTAACCTGTGACGTCACGTGCATTCCACGCCGGCCCCAGCCTCTTCCTGACGTGCTCCAGGCCAAATACAATGATCTGCAGCCCCACATCTCTGCAGCACCAACGGATCCGGATCTGAGGACTATGCTATGGACCATCAAACACACAGATGAGCCTTTTTAACTCCTGTTTCCTGTAAGTGTGACCTTATACTGTGTCATTAAAGCTTTCTCTAATACTACACTCAGGTGGCGCTTCCTTCTCTACCTTTGTCTCTCTATGCAATGCAGGCAGATCATGGCTGGTGGGAGGGGTCAGCAACATGCTGTATATAGCTTCCATCACGTCACAGCCCCTTACCTGAGTACTCCTCTCAAGTGACCTCCAAGTTATGCAAATATCAAAATGCTGTTTGGATGTCGTTCTGGAGGAGTGGGTGTTCCTAGGCAGGTTATATTTGCATGTAGACCACTCTAGGCAACACCCACATGTGATTCGGGAGAGTGCAAAATCTGGTGCAGCTCTGCAAAGAAACCAATCAGCTTCCAGGTTCTATTGTCAAAGCTTAACTGAACAAGCTGATTGGCTACCATGCACAGCTGCAGGGCCGCTGATAGGGGGGGACCACCAGTCCTCCTGCAGCGGGCCAGGGGCACACAGGGGGGCCCAAACAGCAGGAGGAATCAGTGTGGTCAGGGCATCGGGCGGACAGAAAGATATCCTGTGCGGCTCTCAGCAGCAGCTGAAAGACAGTTTCTCTCCCTCCTGTCGGCTTTCAGCTGCTGCAGGGAGAGACATTTCCTCATTCCTGTATATGCTTCCCCCGCATGATCCCCCTCCCTGTTCTGCCTACTTCTGATCCCCTCTGTGTGCCCCCCTGTCACTGTGCTGTGCCCCCCCTCCTCCTTTGGCACTGTCCTATAAAAAAATAATTTTTAAACATTGTAAAATAAAATAATTTTAGAAATGTAATAAAAAAAAACAAATGATACATTTTTAAATGTAAAAAAACAATTATAAAAGGGCTAATCCTCTGCTATGTTTGTGTCTGCTAATAATGATTTTAGTGTATTTGAAATGAAAATATTGTTTTGATATATTTGGGGGGGGGGGGGGCTGCCAGGTAGGCTGTACAGGGCCCCATGATTTCTAACACCAGCCCTGCACAGCTGCACCAGATTTTGCACCCTCCAGTTTTATTAACCAACCCTTGTGTGTCATTTCTGTCTGCTGCCTCCTTCCTCTGCTGTCAGCATGAATGACTTCAAATAAATTTTCCTTAAACCAAGAGAAAAAAGGTGACAGGGGAGGGATCTATAGCACACAGCCTGTGATTGACAGCCTCAGCTCCTGTTCCTGTGTGCTGAGTAAAGGGGGTGTGTCCCCAGAGGTGGCTCTAGGCTTTGTGAGGCCTTAGGCAAAACTTACACATGAGGCCCCACGGACTGGGACGCTCCGTGATGAGGCCGCTATTCCTCAGGCTGTGGGCAGTATCTGATTTGTCCATCAGCTCCTAAGCCACAGAGTCCCAGTGGGGGTAGGCGGAGCCGCCGGCGTCAACTTCAGTGATTGAGAACAGGCAAATTAGGAGGCCGCGAGGCCCCTGTGAGTGCAAGGCCTTAGGCGACTGCCTAATTTGCCTAATTAGAGAGCCGCCTCTGTGTGTCCCTTTCCTCCAATTAGCTCTCAGAGCTCTCCTCTCTAAGCTTTGCAGAGTGTAACTTCCGCTCTCCGCCCCCCCTTTTTTTGGCACCAGTCCCAACCCTGGGGTTGTGGACTGGTGCTGGTCCGTGGCCTGTCCCAGCACAACCTGCACTGCCAACCTCCAACCACTAGAGGGTACCCACTCCCCTTCTCCCAGCACAATTTTACACCCAGAGAATTCATTCACAGTGTAGCCGCTGAACAGTTCCTAACTGTCCCACCTACTGCACATGACAGTGCTCAGTCCTGGTCCATGGAGGGGTTGCCTTCCATGAGGCCAGTCCATGGAGCCAGAGATATTGGGGGCCATTGGTTTAGAGGCAGAAATAAAACCCACTGCCAACGCATTCAGTAGCAGGAGGGTTTTGGCAGAAAAAACACTCAACACGTCTTAACGCATGCAACTGCATCTAAAAGCACAATAACACTAAGCACATTTAGAACTTTAAGGAGAAGTCAAGCCTGTGCTTTTTGGGCTGGGCTTCTCCTATGGGTCACAGGAGTGCAATTCATTTTGCTCTCCTGTGACCCGGTTTCAGCGGAGAGCGGACAGAGGTCCACTCTCTGCTGACGTCACCAAGTTCAGTCGAGGAAGCACGTCATCCCGACTTAGGAAGTCTGGATCTGCCAGCTGCTTTGACTGATGGCAGTCTCAGCGAGCCGCTGAGACGGCCGCTCCCTGCCCCCTCCAATGAGCGTGAAGGAAGGAGCAGAGCAGGAGTGAAGCTGATTGACTGGCAGCATCTCTCCGCTTGGGGAGGTGAGAGAACCGAGCCATTGGCGGTGTTCGGTGGCTTGGTTCTCAGTGAAGAGGCGGTGGGGGACAGATGCAAGTATGAATATTAAAAAAAAAAAAAAAAAAAAAAAAACACTTCTCTTTTAAATGTTAATTCATTTCAATGGCCAGAATAAATTAATATTCTGGCAAATGAAATAAATTAATGCAGACACACATAAAGGCACCTAAACTCATTTACAAAGATGAGGCTTTTCTCTTGGCAGGAGAAAGGCGTTCAGGTGAGCTGGGCAAACACCCAATTTGCATGAGGCCTATAACGTTTTACATTGTATTTTCTCAGGATTATTTGCATAAACATGTTTATCAATTAGTTGTACTCACATTGCGCCACTGGAAAAACGGAGAAAAGAAAAATTGCCCCCAAATATAATAGCCTTTTAAATCCTAAACAAAAGAAAAATGAAGGTCAATGATAATACAGCATTTTGTGTAGTAATATTACTAGTACAATGCCTACTACTACTATTACTCCTACTACTAATAAATATATTATAGCAATAAATATAATAAATAATATTAGGGACCCAGAAATATTATACCACATTGATATGTTGGTACACAGGCAATGCCAGGTCAAGGTCCTCTGACACCCAGGCCAAAGTGACACCTGTCCATAGGGCAAAAAAGAGCTGGCTAATGCAGGGGTCCCCAACCCCTGGTCTGGGGATGGGCACCAGTGCGTAAGCGGTGACCGCGGTCCCGAAATTTTTAACAGAGACTGCGGTCGCCAATCACCTTCCACTATGTGGCCATGCTTGTATCTCCTCTCCTGTCTCTCCCGCCCCGCCAACAATGTCATCCTATGAGCAGAGCAGGGGGCGGGAGGAGGTGGAGATCTGCGCAGTCTTTTCATATTAACAAGTGGGTAATCACCCATTTAGTGCCAACAGTGCCACTTTACATTACAGTGCGGAGGACCGACTCCGTGAATATCCCGTCCCCAACTGCCCCAGTGAACATCTGCCCCCCAGGTTCCTGGAAAAATTGGCTGCTCAGTCTAAAATGCCTGATCCTATTTTTTGTCTTGGTCCGGACCTAATCCTCACCGTCATTTTTACCAGACGGGAACTGAGAGGAAATCTCCAGCAGCAACACAGAAATACTTGTTGTATAATGAGTAGAGCAGGAGTAACCACCGTTTTGACCTTCCTGGGCCACATTGGAAGAAGAGGAATAATCTTGGGCTGCACATAAAATACACTTATGCCCCGTACACGCGGTCGGATTTTCCGACGGAAAATGTTCGATGGGAGCTTGTTGTCGGAAATTCCGACCATGTGTAGGCTCCATCGGAATTTCCGTCACACAAAATTTGAGATCTGGATCTCAAATTTTCCGACAACAAAATCCGTTCTCGTAAATTCCGATCGTGTGTACACAATTCCAACGCACAAAATTCCACTCATGCTCGGAATCAAGCAGAAGAGCCGCACTGGCTATTGAACTTCATTTTTCTCGGCTCGTCGTACGTGTTGTACGTCACCGCGTTCTCGACGTTCGGAATTTCCGACAAGATTTGTGTGACCGTGTGTATGCAAGACAAGTTTGAGCCAACATCCGTCGGAAAAAAATCCAGGATTTTGTTGTCGGAATGTCCGATCAATGTCCGATCGTGTGTAGGCGGCATAACAATAAGGATAGCTGATGAGCAGAAAAAGTCGGGCAGATCACAAGTTAACGATCGCTGATATAGATAATATACCTATCTGAGTAATAAAAATGTATTTTATTTGTAATATTTTTTATTTATTGATTAAAAGCAAAAGAGGGCAACATAAAACTAGTGCAATATTTGACAGTTTTTGATAAACTAACGCATTAGTATCTGGTTTTATGGATGGAGGAGTGATTTCTCAATGAATTCTCCTTGTCAAAAGAAGTTTATTGAGTATACAATGTTATAAAGATACATAAAGTAAGTTTACAAGGATCTATAAAGTAAGCTCATTGTTTTACAGTAGGGTTTATATAGGTAAATATCATGGAATTTCAAATATTAAACATCGGGTTCACGTAAACCTAAATTAAAGATATATATCATTTCCTTAGTTACTTTTGTAGGTATTTAAATGATTTATACCTACTATACATATTGTTTACAAGTAGAGTGTATATAGGTCAAATAAATTCTGATAATGAGCTTTAATCGTAAGGTGGAGAAAAGGAAAGAGAAAGAAGAAAAAGGGTTGAAAGGTAGAGGTATGGTCCACAAGGTTGTCCCGCTCGTCAGTTTATTATTCTTTTTAGTTCTCTTTGAAGCCTTAGAATGGGTGTCTCTGTAAGTCATTTAATCTGTTACCATGGCAACAGGACAGAGTCATTGAAGTTTGACAGGAACTGTTGTTTTATCCAAGGATGCCAAAGTTTTTCAAATTTTGGAATTTGATTTTGATCGATGGCTACCATCTTAGCATGGGACATTGTATTATTCATTCTGTGAATTGTTTCTGCTAGTACCAATGTAGGAGATTTCCATGCCTTGGCCACTGTTTGTTTTGCAGCCGTTATTAGTTGGATCATAAGTTTGAATTGAGAGAGTGTTAACCATTCCGGTTTTAGATTAAGTAAAGTTAAATATGGATCTGGTTGTATTATTTTTTTAAATATTTTAGATGCAATCACGAAGACTTCCTTCCAGAAGGTTTGGATTACTGGGCACGTCCACCATATGTGTAAATATGTGCCTATTTCTGGGCATCCTCGAAAACAAAGAGCTGAGATATTAGGTGAATATTTTGCCACTCTAGCGGGTACAAGGTACCAGCGAGTTAGGACTTTATAATTTGTCTCCAGTGCTAAGATGTTGGGTGAAGATGACTTAGATGTGAGCCATATGTTAGACCAGTCCGTGTCTTCTAAAGTTCGTCCCAGGTCCTCCTCCCACCTCTGAACGTAAGAGGGTCTATTAAGATTTGCTACTCCATATAATTGATTATAAAGTGCAAATGGATCTTTTGTACAGATTGATTCAAAAATGGATAATTGGGATAATGGTGTATCCCCCTTTAGGAATGGTGTATAGAAATTTTTGATTTGGAGATATCTAAATATCTCAGAGTTTGGTAGATCATATTTTTCTCTAAGCGATGGGAATGAAAGGAATGATTTAGATGCTATGAAGTCATTTAGTGTCTGAATGCCTGATGTTGTCCAAGCTTTAAAAGAATTTGGGTAGATCCATGCCGGATAAAAGGCCGGATTTCTGATAAAAGAAAGGAGAGGATTGTGTGGAGATTGTAACTGATATTTGGTTTTTAGTTTATTCCAGAGAGATAAGAAGTGTTTAGTTATGGGATTATGAATTTTAAAGCGGTCTTTAGGATCAAGCCATAATAAATTTGATATTAATAGAGGGTCATTTTCTGAAGCCTCTATAAATACCCATAATGGGATTTCCTGTTTTGCATGGTATTTGGACAGACTGGCCAAATGTGCTGCTCTGTAGTAGTTAGTAAAATTAGGGTATCCCAGGCCTCCTTTATTTTTGGGAAGATGTAGTGTGTGTATAGGTATACGTGGTTTAGAAGAGCCCCATATAAACGAAGTTGCTCTTTTTTGTACTATTCTCAAAAAATAGGAAGGAATTGGAATAGGGAGGACTCTGAATAGATAAAGCAATTTGGGTAGAATAGTCATTTTGATTGCATTAATCTTACCTATCCAGGATAAAGGAAGTTGCGACCATTGTTTTATTAGATTTGTGATCTGTCTTAATACAGGAGGATAATTGGTTGAGAATAAGTCAGAATGAGATGCTGTTAAGTGAATTCCAAGATATGGGATTGATTTTTCTGCCCATGTGAATGGGAGTGCAGCCCTAGCCGGGATCAATTCCATGTTTGTGAGTGAAATATTAAGCACTAGGCATTTCTTAGGATTAATCATAAGGCCGGATAGGGCTGCAAATCCATCAAGAGCTGGTATTAAGTTAGGACCAGAGACCTGTGGTGATGATAGAAAAAGTAATATATCGTCTGCAAATATACATAGTTTGTGTGTAATACCTCCTACTTCAATGCCAGTTATAGTTTGGTTTGTTCTGATGTATTGGGCCATGGGTTCGAGTATAAGGGCAAATAATAAGGGAGATAATGGGCAACCCTGTCGGGTACCTCTTTCGATATTAAAGGCTTCAGATTTGTATCCAGCATATTTTATATAGGCTTTGGGTTTATTATATAATGCTTTGATCCATGTTAAAAAGTGGGGTCCAAAACCCCATTTTTGTAATGAATATTGCATATATTGCCAGGATACTGTGTCAAATGCCCTCTTAATATCGAGAGATAGAAAACATAAAGGGATTTTCCGTTTTTTAGCAATATGTGCCAATAACACTGCCCTGCGTATATTATCGCCTGCCTGTCTATTTGGCATGAAGCCTACTTGATCTCTATGTATTAATTTTCCTATAATGCTATTGAGGCGTTTTGCTATTATTTTTGCTAATAATTTAATATCGAGGTTTAACCACTAAGCCACCGCCCACCGTCATATGACGGCTGGACGAGGCTTCTGTTATTCTGGGAGGACGTCATATGACGTCCTCGCCTTCCCGAGCCACTAGGGGGCGCGCGTGCGCCGCCGGCGGCGCGCGCGCGCCCGCCGTGTCACTCGGGACCCGGTGCGCGTGCCCGGCGGCCGCGATGTCCGCCGGGCACCCGCGATTGCCGGGTAACACAGCAGGAGCGTGGATCTGTGCATGTAAACACAGATCCACGTCCTGTCAGAGAGGAGAGGAGACCGATGGCGTGTCCCTTGTACATAGGGACAGCGATCGGTCACCTCCCCCAGTCAGTCCCCTCCCCCCACAGTTAGAATCACCTCCTTAGGTAATACATTAACCCCTCGAGCGCCCCCTAGTGTTAACCCCTTCCCTGCCAGTCACATTTACACAGTAATCAATGCAATTTTATAGCATTGATCGCTGTATAAATGTGAATGGTCCCAAAAATGTGTCAAAAGTATCCGATGTGTCCGCCGCAATATCGCAGTCACAATAAACATTGCAGATCGCCGCCATTACTAGTAAAAAATAAATAAATAATAAAAATGCTATAAATCTATCCCGTATTTTGTAGACGCTATAACTTTTGCGCAAACCAATCAATATACGCTTATCGCAATTTTTTTTTACCAAAAATATGTAGAAGAATACGTATCGGCCTAAACTGAGGAAAAAATTTGTTAAAAAAAAAAAAAATTGGATATTTATTATAGCAAAAAGTAAAAAATATTGTGTTTTTTCAAAATTGTCCCTCTTCTTTTGTTTATAGCGCAAGAAATAAAAACCGCAGAGGTGATCAAATACCACCAAAAGAAAGCTCTATTTGTGGGAAAAAAATGATAAAAATTTAATTAAGGTGCAGTGTAACACGACCGCGCAATTGTCATTCAAAGTGCGACAGCGCTGAAAACTGAAAAATGGCTTGGGCAGGAAGGGGGTGTACGTGCCCTGTATTGAGGTGGTTAACAGAGAGATAGGCCGATAATTCATACAGGAAGTATCATCAGAAAGGGGTTTTGGGATCATACAAACAATTGCCATTAGTGTTTCTTGCCGAAAAGAATGTCCATCTAGAAGTTTGTTAAAAGTTTCAGTGAGAATGGGAGAGAGTATTTCTGAGAATGTTTTATAGTATAAAGCCGAGTAGCCATCTGGGCCTGGTCTTTTGTTAAGTTTTAGGTCTTTTATGGCGTTAGCAACTTCATCTATAGTTATAGGCTCATCCAAACTGCTTTTTTGATTCTGAGATAACTCAGGTAAGGTTATTTTTGAGAAGAAGGATTCAGCCTCTGTAGGATTAAATTCATTGTTTGTCTTGTATAAAGTTGCAAGATGTGAGTGAAATTTATGGACTATTTTAACTGGATTACAAGTGTAAACATTTTTTGATAATTTCAAACGTATTGGTTTGAAAGATTTGTTAGTTGAATTTAATGCCCGAGCCAAATATGTACCTGGTTTGTTTGTATTCATGTAGAAATTGTGTTTGGAGCGTTTGAGGGATTTATCAACTGACTCAGTGAGAAATAGATCGTATTCCAATCTAGATTTTTCCAGATGAGATTTTGTACTCTGAGATGGATTATCTTGAAATGATATGTAGGCTGCATTAAAATTGAGTTCTAGTTTTTTGCTAGATTTTTGCGTTCCCGTTTAAATAGTGCCATTTGTCTTTGTATTGTACCACGCAAGACAGGCTTATGAGCTTCCCACAGTGTTATTGGGGAAATGTCTGTTGTATTATTAATTGATATGTATTCCTTTAAAGCTTGTTCAATGGCCATCTGATGTAGTGGGTGTTTGAGCATTATGTCCGGTAAGTACTACGTTGGGTCATGCGCTTTTGGTATGGCTGAGGCTATAGTAGTGTATACTGCATTATGGTCAGACCACGGAATCGGAATTATATCTGATGCAATAATTTCTGGTATCATTCCTATTGTTAGAAAAATATGATCTATTCTGCTGAAGGTTTGATGAGGGTGCGAGAAATAAGTGAATTTCTTTTTCATTGGGTTACTTTCTCTCCACGAATCTACCAGATTGTATTTGGAAAGAAGTTGAGAAAAAGGTAATCTAGAGGTTATTTTGGATGGTGTAAAAGGTGATTTATCTAGAAATGGGAGGAGGACCTGGTTCGAATCCCCACACATTATCACTGTTCCTATTTTGTGTGTATTAATCACTTGTAATATATGTGAGAGGAATGGTGTAGGTTGTTTGTTAGGAGCGTAGTAGGAAATCACCGTGATTGCTGTATCCATTATATAACCCATGAGTATCAGGTATCTACCTTCTGGGTCTTTAATTTCTGATGATAAGGTGAATGGTGTGGATCGGTGAAATGCAATTAGAGTACCCCTTTGTTTGGTACAGGCAGAAGCCGTGTAAATTTGTTGATAAAAAGGAGAAATATATTTTGGAGTAGAATCTTTGGTGAAGTGTGTTTCTTGGAGGCATACTATGTGAGCCTTCTTGTTATGGAAAGTACGGAAGGCTTTGGTCCTTTTTTGAGGGACATTTATTCCCTGAACATTCAGGGAAAGTATATTCAGTGGTGCCATGGCAACAGATCAAATAGTTTTGACTTACTTTTTGTTATGCAGAGCTGACTGCGCAGATCAACCTGTGTGGACTGAAGAGATGAATAGATAGAAAAGAAACCAGTGAATTCTGGAGTAAAGAGTAAACAAAAAACATATGAGATTAGATGATACATTGTATAAATTATTTTTTGCAAGTAATCACAATTTACCCGTGAAAGAGAATAAATATCTCTCTCAGGGGAATAAGTGCCTTTGTCACACTCCCACATAATATGGTTGGGAGAATGAGGAGGGCTAATGGGGGTACACGGATCTTCCGCTTACAGGAGAGAAGTGCTATGTCAAAAGACATCAAAATTATGTTTCATTAATTGGAGTGCAGAATATAGTTTTTGTTGAAATTATTTATTCCAGGGTGGTTGTTTATGGTTAGTCTTGCCCTAGGCTAAATAATTCAGTTAGAAAGGTACTGTTAATAACTTTGGTATTGATGAAGATAGTTTGAATTATTTTGGGATTTTAACCCTTTTAGAGTAAACAATTACATATTTTATTCATATGTAACTGTTTAGATATGTTAACTCATAAAATTGAGGTTGTATTGCTTCAGATTAGAATAAACAAAAACATAGTTCTAGGAACTAGTTAGGTAAAAATATATTTGTTTTAAGAAAAGAAAGAAAAAGCTTCCATTACTTCTGGATTATTGAACATATTTGTCCTAAAAAGTAATAAATCTATTGTTATTACCTGATAATATATAACTGAACAAGAATTTCCTTATTTCACTTATATATTCTAAGGCTATATGAATCAGAAGTAATAAGAAATATAACTGGAATGTAACATGATCCCACACAGTGTGTGACTGCAGTTACATTCAGTTATAAATACAGGTTTTTTATAGAGAACCATCTCTTAGTATAATAAATGAAGAGATATCAGGAATTAGGATGTCAGTCCATTGAATCTTCTTGGTCCATGGATGATGTGGCATAACGGCCTCTTTTGTGAGAATGATGATTCCCATTTTGTTCTGAAATTTTCTGGGTGCTGCCTGAAGGTGAAGATGATGCCATTCTTCTGCGTGTGGGAGTGTTGCTGCTTGTGGGTTCTGTCAGATTTAATTTTAAAAGGGTTTGTTGTAGTTCATCTGCTGATCTGCTTCTGTAAATTGTACCTTGGTAGTTAAATCTGACTGAAAAGGGGAAGCCCCATTGATACATAATGTTGTGACGTTGCAGTTCCATTAGTTGGGGTTTCATGGATCGTCTTTTAGTAATAGTAAGTTGGGATAGGTCAGCAAAAATTTGATAATTGTGTCCTTGAAAATTAAGTTCCTTTTTTTCTCTTGCAGCAATTAGTATTTGTTCTTTCGTTCTGTAATAATGAAATTTTGTGATTATATCACGTGGGGGTCCATCTTTCTTTTTGGCTGTGAGGGCTCTGTGTACTCTGTCCAGTTCTAAACGTTCAATAGGGATATCTGGCTTTAGTTCTTGTAATAGAGCAGTAATAGTAGATTGCAGGTCTGTCACAGTTTCAGGTATTCCCCTTATGCGCAAGTTTGAACGTCTGGCTCTATTTTCGTAATCTTCGAGCTTAGTTTGAAGTATTAAATTCTCTTTTTTTAATTGTTCCAATTCTGTTATATTTTCTTGGGTTGTAATTTCAATTTCATCCATTTTTATTTCTAAGGCTGCGGTGCGGTTTCCCAGCTCTCTTATTTCTTTGGTTAGGCTTTTTGTTATTTGGTCTGAGGTTTGTTTTAAAGCCTTATGAAGCATCTTTTCAAATTGTAATAATATTACTGGGGATGCTGAGGAGGCTTGTGGAGAAGTTTGTGAGAGGATTTGTTCTGTATCTGACTCAAATGGAGAGTCTTGCTGTGACATTTTCTGTCTGTGAGAGCGCCCTGATGCTGTATATTGTGAGGTGACTGGAGCTGCTTCAGCTGCAGTGAGTGCCTGTGAGCTCTTTGTGAGGTGATTTTTATTTCTGCCACGGTTTCCTCCCAGTACCATATTTCCTGCCCAAACTTTCACAGTTTGTTCCCTGGGGCAAAAAGGTTCAAATGGATACCTTTTGAGCCTGCAGGCTCCGCTTTGTCCTTCTCTTCTCTCCTCAGCGGTGTGGAGCTCTGACAATGCATGTCTGCTCTGCTAGGCTCCGCCTCCTGCCCCCTCCATAACAATGCCTTTTATTCTTTATGAAGTTTTTAACTAATGTCATGTCTATGTATGTTTATGTAGCGTTTTTTAGAAATAAGTGTATGTAGCGGTTTTTAGAAATAAGTGTATTTTGTTACCATTAAATTATCTCTGTTCTATTTATAATAAAATGTATCCAGAAAGCAATATATGAATACATGCAGTAAGCAGGATGATGACTCGAGTAATTAACGCTGTAGCCATGGTTACCATGAAGCCATTGTGCTTATAAACTGAGACCGTGGTTTCTCGAGTGTATCCTTGAGAAAGTCACGTGACGGTGACGCAACGCGTGGGAGGAGCCTAGGACGCACTCTGCAGTCTGTCACTGAGCGGTGTACTGCAGCGATCCTCTTTCTTGTCCACAGCGGCTGACTGCTATTTGCAGATTCATATGCTTTCTTACTATGGGGCGCACGTGAGTGAATCTCTTAGTGTTTTTTGCTGGTGTACTATATGGAGTTCATTGCGCAATGAAGTTTTCTTGTCTACTTGTTTTACATATAATCAACGGTGTTGAGGAGTTTTATCTTATGGATATGAAGGTGGAAGACATTACTGCCCTTGAATGACAAGCAAACACCTTAATTAAACAATCAAAGATCCACAACTAATGGGACCAATTTTTAAATGTCTACCACAGTAGTTTTTTTTATGTCTCTCTCCTTGATTAACCACTACACTATCTAACTACTTGTTTATTTCACACACTATTTATTTATCAACACTTATATAGTGATGGACGTTTGTCCCTGAGTGTATATGATTTATGTTATTTTTATTTTGAGCAATATCATTTTTATTTTTATGTTTATGGAGATATTCACAATATTTTGGAGTTTTTTTTGAAACACTGGACTACTAATTTTAGTGAAGCCCACATTGGTTTGGGTATTATTGTGCGGGATGCACAGCAGTGCATCTTTTATACTTTATATTTTATACTTTATAGTTTACTGATCATTGAGTAAAGTGCTTCAATTTTTCACTTTTATGTATTCTTCTACATGTTTTCAGTAAAAAAAATTCTCAATAACGTATATTGATTGGTTTGCACAAAAGTTATAGCGTCTACAAACTAGAGGATAGATTTATGGACTTCTTATTTTTTTAAATTATTTTTACTAGTAATGGCGGTGATCAGCAATTTTTAGCAGGACTGTGACATTGCAGCAGACAAATCTGACACTAAGTGACACTTTTTGGGGGCCAGTGACACCAATACAGTGATCATTGTTAAGGAAGTAGGAGCGGGGGTGCAGTATAGTAAAACAAATTTATTAATTTAGGCAAAAATGAACAATAAAGCTGCCCATGGCCCCCCTGTTTAACTGATGAAGCCTGGGCCCAGTACAACAAGACCAGTTGTAGTGCCTTATTAGCCGCCCTGCATGTGACCATGAGAAGTACACCTGAGATCCCAGAAGCACTTCTCATTGAGCAGCATGGTCATGTGGTTGCATTGACCAATGAGAACTTGCCATTGCAAGCATTATGATGGATACTCACTCCAGGGCTGTGTATTGCAGTGTACGGTGTACAGACAGCTACACAAGCATCACGGGGAATCATGCCCGCTATGTGCAGTGGGGTCCATGAGGGGTGGCTTTAATATTTGGAATTAGTTTACCTTTTCATTTTTTTTTTTCGTGAAAAGGTGATTAAGGTGGTAAACAACACGGATCTCTATACAGAGAGAGAGAGAGAGAGAGAGATCGCTTTGCTAAGCAGGGAAAATAAATAAATCAATCTGTAGTAGAAAGCAGCACATAGTAAACACATTAACACTTGCTATGCACACAGTTAACCCTTTGATTGCCTTAGATGTTTAACCCCCTCCCAGCCAGTGTCATTAGTACAGTGACAGTGTATATTTTTAGCACTGATCACTGTAATAGTGTCACTGGTGATGTCAGCATCAGTTAGACAGTGCCCACAAAGTTTCAGTTAGTGTCAGATTGCTCACCGCACTATCACAGTCCCATTATAAGTCACTGATCACCACCATTACTAGTACTGTATATAAAAATAACTAAATAAAAATTCCAGTATCCCATAGTTTGTAGACGCTATGAATTTCCTACAATCCAATCAATATACGCTTATCTGTATTTTTGTTTTTACCAAAAATATGTAGCAGAATACATTCTGGCCTAAGGGCTCTTTCACACTGACGATCCGTATTTCCGTTTTTCATCCTTCCGTTTTCGGATGAAAAACGGACATACATGTATCCCTATGGAGCGTCGGATGTCAGCGGTGACATGTCCGCTGACATCCGACCCGCTCCGATCCGAAAAGTGTAACGGAGGAAAACCCTACTTTTCCATCCGTTATCGGATCGGATGATGACGGACTCTACGGTCCATCATCATCCGATCCCCCATAGGGGAGAGCGGCGCTCTGACAGGTCCGTTGCTGCACAGTGTGCAGCGATGGACCTGTCATCTTCCTGCTCAGTGGGGATCGGCGGAGCGATCCCCGCTGAGCAAGCTGGTGTTCAGGGGCGGATCATCACTGATCCGCCCCGTGTGAAAGAGCCCTAAATTTATGAAGACATTTTATTTATTTATATTTTAATTGGATATGTTAATAGCAGAAAGCAAAAATATTATTTTTTTGTTTTGTTTTTAAATTTCTGTCTTTTTTAGTTTATATATATTAATAAATAAACCTAGAGGTGATCAAATACCACCCAAAGAAAGCTCTATTTGTGGGGGAAAAAAATTATATCAATTTAATTTGTGTACAGCGTTGCATGACCGCGTAATCGCCAGTTAAAGTAAAGCAGTGCTGTATAGTAAAAAAATGGCCTGGTCAGGAAGGGGGTCAAATTTTCTGGAGATCAAGTGGTTAAAAAAAGAAAACGAATGCAGCCACCACACCTAAGAACCAGTGAGCTGCAGTATGCTACATTTTTGTTTTTGTGTTTAGATACAAGTGATGCTTCCTGTTTTAGAAGCCAGTTACACAGTTACAATAAAATGTTACATGGCGACATAGTAAGGTTGAAAAAAGACACAAGTCCACCGAGTTCAACCGATAAAAAAATGAATTAAAGCTGGACTCCAGAAATGATACATTTTCATTTCACTTTACATTGGGCCAGCTTGACACAATGTACAGTAAGTATGCATTGTGGAAGCTTGAGCTACTACAGTGATGGCTGCAATCTTCTGGGTCCTGTGCCAAGCGTTGCCTTTCTGTACAGTAACCACACCGCCGTCACCCCCCTTTATCAAATCAGAGAACACTTTGCATTCATTGAGAAATACCAAGTCATCAGGGGTGCCCAACCTTTTGAAGAGCAAGGGCCACTTAAGCCACTGGTTCTCAATCTCAGTCCTCAAGTACCCCCAACAGGCCATGTTTGCAGGTTTTCCTTCATCTTGCATGGGTGCTTTAACCACTTCAGCCCCGGAAGATTTTGCCCCCTTCCTGACCAGAGCACTTTTTGCGATTCGGCACTGCGTCTCTTTAACTGACAATTGGGCGGTCGTGCGACGTTACACCCAAACAAAATTGATGTCCTTTTTTTCCCCACAAATAGAGCTTTCTTTTGGTGGCAAACAATATTTCCCCCGCTCTACAAGACTCTGGCCCGGCCGCACCTGGAGTATGCCATCCAGTTCTGGGCACCAGTCATCAGGAAGGATGTGCTGGAAATGGAGCGAGTACAAAGAAGGGCAACAAAGCTAATAAAGGGTCTGGAGGATCTTAGTTATGAGGAAAGGTTGCGAGCACTGAACTTATTCTCTCTGGAGAAGAGACGCTTGAGAGGGGATATGATTTCAATATACAAATACTGTACTGGTGACCCCACAATAGGGAGAAAACTTTTCCACGGAAGGGAATTTAACAAGACTCGTGGCCACTCATTAAATTAGAAGAAAAGAGGTATAACCTTAAACTACGTAGAGGGTTCTTTACTGTAAGAGCGGCAAGGATGTGGAATTCCCTTCCACAGGCGGTGGTCTCAGCGGGGGGGCATCGATAGTTTCAAGAAGCTATTAGATAAGCACCTGAACAACCACAACATAGAGGGATATATAATGTAATATTGACATATAATCACACACATAGGTTGGACTTGATGGACTTGTGTCTTTTTTCAACCTCACCTACTATGTAACTATGTATTTGATCACAGCTGCGATTTTTATTTTTTGCGCTATGAACAAAAAAGAGCGACAATTTTGAAAAAAAGCTATATTTTTTACTTTTTGCTATAATAAATATCCCCCAAAAATATATAAAAAACATTTTTTTCCTCAGTTTAGGCCGATATGTATTCTTCTACATATTTTTGGTATTAAAAAAAATCGCAATAAGCATATATTGATTGGTTTGCGCAAAAGTTATAGCTTCTACAAAATAGGGGATAGATTTATGGCATTTTTATTATTCATTTTTTTTTATTAGTAATGGCAGCGATCTGCGATTTTTATTTAGACTGCGACATTATGGCGGACACATCGGACACTTTTGACACTATTTTGGGACCATTGTCATTTATACAGCAAACAGTGCTATAAAAATGCACTGATTACTGTATAAATGACACTGGCAGGGAAGGGGTTAAACACTAGGGGGCGATCAAGGGGTTAACTGTGTCCTAGGGAGTGATTCTAACTGTGGGGGGATGGGCTACCTAGGACATGACAGCGATCACCGCTCCCGATGACTGGAAGCAGTAGATCTCTGTCTTGTCACTAAGCAGAATGGGGAAATGCCTTGTTTACCCCGTTATGCCACTCTGTGACAGGATCGCGGGGCACCGGCAGACATTGAGTCCACAGGTCCCGTGGGCATTGTCAGGGAGCATGCGGTGGGCGCGCCCACAATGCTGCGTCTTAAAGGGGACGTACTTGTATGCCCATTTGTGCAGCCGTGCCATTGTGCCGATGTATAAAATCAGGGTCAATGGCTTGGTATTTTGGACAGCTATTCTATCTAATAGAAATTCCCAAAACATGGCCTGTTGGGGGTACTTGAGGACCGAGGTTGAGAACCACTGACTTAAGCGACTTAATAACTGATTGTTGGCCATAATGAGCAGAGCGGGCAGATGACAGGTCTGTATCCAGACTGCATATGCAGGCAGATGACACCAGAAACCGCAAAGGCTGAAATAGGCAACCAATTTTGCTGTGTAGTGTGGCAGATGTGTCCATTACAGGACTATGATTGAGCAATGTTGCACTTCTGGTGTGTTAATGTAACTTGAGGTTCGGTTTACACTAGTAACGGCCGTGGATCAGGGCCGAATCTTTGCCTGAATTCGGCTCTGAAATGGAACCAAAGATGCACAGCGTTTGTGCAAGCCGCCCCTTGGATACGTGAACCAGCTCCATAGAGAGCCGGTCACTTTCTCCTGCTATGCAAATTGGATGCGGAGAAACCCACATCCAATTTGCATAGGTGTGAACCCAGCCTTAAGGAGATGAGGGCTGCCTCTAGTATCCTACTTTCAGTTTATACATTGCTATGTACAGTATGGCCCAAAGTTGAAGGATACTAGTGTAAAGTTGGGGAGCGCGGGGGGGCGTGTCCGGATGTGAGAGCAGGCAGACGTGCTAGTGAGGAGCTCTGAGCATCCGATACTAAATCCTTAGCCATCTGCACACTACATTAGCCAAAAACGGAAAAAATACCTGCCTGCTGACTCATAACCATTCCCTGCTGCAGCCTGTGGGGATATTGTGGAGGTTTCGGCCGGGGATCAGCCAGAAACAACCAGGCCTTCACATCCGCGGCCGCCGCCATTTTCCCGGCCTGTGCCCTGCTAAAGTGAGCTGTTTCTGGACTTAATCCACGAGGTAAGGGGCTCCTCTCATTCCCCAACTTGCCCCTCTGTGTGTCTGGTGGGGTCAGGTGATCCGTGGGGCCGCTGGGACCATCCGGCGCGACCGCGGCCTATTGCGGCCTAGTGCAGCCTGCCGCCCACCGCACTTTCCTGGGCCGGCGGCCGACCGGGGAGCATCGCGACCGGCCTGATCTCCACTCGGGAACGCGGACTCTGCCGCCCACGGCCCCCTGCCAGCCCTACACCTTCCTGCTGATTCGTGGGGCCGCTGGGACCATCCAGCGCGGCCGCGGCCTATTGCGGCCTATTGCAGCCTGCCGCCCACCGCACTTTCCTGGGCCGCCGGCCGGCCGGGGTGCATCGCGACCGGCCTGATTTCCACTCGGGAGCGCGGACTCTGCCGCCCACGGCCCCCTGCCAGCCCTACACCTTCCTGCTGAGCCATCTGGGGTAACTGACTAGGTGGGCAGGCTGAAGTGCTCTGGGGTCCAGCATCCTGCTTACCCTGCTACATCCATCCAGCTCCCTGATCCTTTCTGCAGGGCTCACCTGGCCAGCCCTCCTCACTGGACAGCCTTTACCTGCAGGTCAGTGAGGGACTGTTGGAGCTTACTGCCCACCTTTACTCAATGGGCCCTAGGAACCAGCCCAAGAGCTCATCCACGCCGGTTCGCCTGGCCCCTACACCGGCTGAACAACTACCTTCACCAGCTGCACAACTAGATCCTTCTCTCATAGGGAGACTGCAAACCTTGCTGACAGAATTAGCCATGGAGCCCGAAGTGCCGAGTGTGGCTCTCTCTGCCCCACCCTCTCAAGATAGTACTGCAGTGATCCTGGCCGCCATCGAACAAAGTAAACCCTCCATGCTAGTGAGAATAGATCGCCTCGCAGAGGAATGTAATCTCATTAGAAATGACCTGGATAAGATCAGGGGTAGGCTGACTGAATCAGAATCTAGAATCTCTGCCACTGAAGACCTTACAGCTACCCACACCAACACCATAGCGGAATTACAGCGTACGGTACAACTGCTTGTCGCTAAATCTGATGACGCAGAAAACAGAGCGAGACGCAACAACGTCCGCGTTTTGGGTCTCCCGGAGGGGGAAGAGGGTGACCGACCACCGGAGTTCGTGGAAGAATTCTTCAAAAAACTGCTGGACCTCGCGGATACCTCTCCGACCTATGTCGTCGAGCGTGCCCACCGTGTACCCACGGGACGCAGTATCCCTGGTGCAAATCCCCGACCTTTTTTGGTCCGCTTTCTCAACTTCAGAGACCGTGACAGGATTCTCTCCGCAGCTCGCAATCATTCCCCGCTTTCATATGGCAGTGGCTCAATTCTTTTGTTTCCAGATTTCTCGGCAGAACTGCAGCGCAAGAGGAAGTCCTTTAATGATGTTCGTAAGCGCCTACGTGAAAAGGACATTAAATACAGCATGTTGTATCCCAGCCGTCTTCGGGTCCCTCACAATGGCACGGTCAGATTCTTTGATTCTCCGGCTGACGCTGATGACTGGCTGAACAACCTACGGTAAACGCAAGTATGAGTCGCTATCCAAAATCAGCACAAAGATCCCATTTTCCTTCCGGATCCCTGTTCGAGGGGGTAGTTCATCCAGCTAACAGTTCCTGTTGTATAGCTTCTTAGACTTCATCACCAGAGGTTGTTGCTCGTTGGCTCCTTTGCCCCTCACGCAGGATTGTACATGTTGTTTTTATTTTTTTATTTTTTTTATTTTTTTGGGAACATTAATCGTTAAAGATCCCTCCAGTTCAAGAATAGATGTGCTTTTACTATACATTCTTCTACCACGGAGCCACCTTATTAGAAGTAACTCACTGAAGTATTAACCCCCCCTCCCCAGTTTTTTTGGGGGTTTTTTTTCTCTTTTTGTTTTTTCTTTTCCCGCCAATTGAAGAGGCATCGGCGACACTGAGTCGCTACACTTTGGAACTTTTTTTCTTTCAGAAGTCTGAAGATCTAGAAGTTCGAGTTTAGGTTTCGGGTATTAAACTGACCATAGTTATTATTGTTTTCTGTTCAGTGTTTATTTTCTCTTTAGGGGTACTTCATGGTCAGTAGGGAGTTCACAGGCTACCTTTTGTTTTTTTCTTTTTTGTACGCTCTACATCCACTGACTGATACTTACATTTCATGTGTCTTATTAATGCTCACTATGTCAAGTGCAAAATTGTTATCCTTTTGACACTCCCCCTTGGTCCCGTAGGGGCTGACCCCCTACATGTAGTTATCATTATGTTTAATTATAATCTGTCACTGCATTAATGGAGTTAAAACTGGTATCATGGAATGTAAGGGGTCTTAATGACAAGGTAAAAAGGGCATTAATGTTTAAATATCTGAATAATCATAGGCCCCATATCTTGTTCCTACAGGAGACTCATCTTCTAGGGAACAAGATCCTGGCGCTACGCAGACCCTGGGTACGGCAATCCTTTCATGCAACGTACTCCAGTTATGCAAGGGGAGTGGCCATTTTATTGAACAAATCCCTTCCATATAAGGTAGTGCATCTACAAACTGATCAAGATGGCCGATTCATAATTCTCTTACTGGAGATCAGGGCGGTGGTCTATGCTTTAGTGAATATATATGTGCCTCGCCCTTTGACCAACGGGTCCTCTACAAGGTATATGAGCTTTTAGCCACGTTACAATTTTCCAGACTATATATAGCTGGAGATTTTAATTCTACCTTGGATCCTTCCCTGGATTCGTCCAATCCAAATAGGGCGTATTCACCAGACCTGCTTCATTGGGCACAAGCTTTTAATTATACTGAGATTTGGAGATGGAAGCACCAAACCGCTAGGGCTTACTCCTTTCACTCTACTACTCATAAATCTGGTTCCAGGATCGATTTGGTCTTTGGCAACACCTGTGCCCTGGCGGCGGTGAGAGGGGTCTCGTACTTACCGGCGGGCCTCTCTGATCATGCACCTCTGGAGGTCACCTTGGAGTTGTCGAACACCAGGAGTCGTGACTGTTGGCGTTTAGCACCCAAATGGGTGCAGGATTCGAGGGTGGGAGAGGAGGTCTCTCCCAAACTACAACAATACTGGGAGATTAATGAGGATTCAGCCTCGGCGCAGATAGTCTGGGATGCTTTTAAGGCCAACACCAGAGGAGAATACATTTCAGCTATTAAAGTGGTCCATTCTGAGATGTCCGGTCGGGTCCAGGCACTTGAGGAGGGAGAGGCTAGAGCAGCGGAGGCTTTTTCTGGCTCCCCGACCCTGGATCACTTAACCCGGTTAGCCGAGGCAAGAAGAGCATTGTCTTTAAATCTTGTCTCGGCCACACATCTAGATTTAAATTCCTTAGCAGGGAAGATCTTTGAATCCGGAGATAAAAATAGCAAACTCCTGGTGAATTTAGCTGCGGACTCTAAAATGCAGACGGTGGTGTCAGAAATCTGTGGTTCAGATGGTCAGGTTATCTCTACCCCCGAACTAATTATAGATGAATTCAGATCCTTCTACGAAAACTTATATAAGGCGGTCCCTGGATGGCCTGAAGATCGACGTAGGGAATTTTTGCAGTCCCTATGCCTACCCACTCTTTCGCAGGAGGATTTAGAATTTTTAGACAGAGAGTTTACCACTGAGGAGATAGAAGAGGCGATCTGCTCATTTCCTAGTGGTAAAACACCAGGGCCCGATGGCCTACCTGGTGAATGGTACAGAATGTACGCCTCACTACTTGCACCAAAATTGTTAAAAGTCTTCTCTGAAAGTAAAAAACAGATGTCCTTACCCCCTTCAATGTATCAGGCACACATAGTCCTCATCCCTAAGCCCGGCAAAGACATATCCCTCTGTGCTTCTTATAGGCCGATATCCCTGCTAAACTATGACCTCAAGATTTTGACAAAAATGCTAGCGACCAGACTGAGGACGATTCTTCCATCCCTGATTAATATAGACCAGACTGGTTTCATGCCAGGGAAGTCAACAGATATAAATTTACGTAGGGTGTTCACCCATCTCCAGCTACCTCCCACTGAGTCCTCTACAAGAGTAATGGACATTGAAAAGGCGTTCGATTCAGTGGCATGGCCTTTTATGTCCACGGTCCTAGAAGTTATGGGTTTTGGAGAGGTATTCCGCAGATGGATTGATATTTTATATAAAGATCCAACAGCGCAGATTAAGCTTTCTGTTGGAAGAGGCATGAGGCAAGGTTGTCCACTGTCGCCGGCCCTTTTTGCCTTGGTGATGGAGCCACTTGCCTCGGCCCTCAGACAGGCAGACGGGGTTAGGGGCATACAGGTGGGATCCATTCATGAGAAAGTGGCCTTGTATGCGGATGATCTTATCCTTTTCTTAAATGACCCTGCCCAATCCCTTCGGGAGACTTTGACCATTCTCTCTAATTTCACTAGCTGTTCGGGGCTCAAAGTAAACTGGGATAAATCCCAAATTTTGCCGATAGATGGGGCCACAAAAGATATAGCGGATCCTAATTTACCTTTACTATGGACAGACAAAATTAAATATCTAGGTATTCACATCTCTACATCTACCTCTGACTATTATACCCTTAACTTAGAACCACTGGTGCAGAGGATGAGAAAGAGACTGAGGGCGTGGGCGAATCTTCCCCTCTCTTTAATCGGGAGGATCAATTTATTTAAGAAGAAGCTTCTGCCTGCCTTTCTGTATGCTCTAAGACATGCACCTGTCTGGATCCCCAAAAAGATATTTCGCCTAATAAATACCGTTCTATTATCTTTTCTCTGGGGATCCGGTCAGCCGAGATTTAAGCTGACGGTGCTGCAGAGACCTTGGGGAGAGGGGGGTTTGGCTTGCCCTGACCTTCACTCTTATTTTGTGGCGGCCATGCTATCACACGCCCACAACTGGCTGATCTCTGATGAGTCCAACGCAGCAGTGGTTCTGGAAGCAGCACATTTGGGGTCTTATGAGGCGCTAAGGAATCTACTTTACCGGGGCTCTAGAGCTCCCTTCCCTCTTACATCAGCAATGAGAGCGGTAATACGGGCGTGGACAGTGGCAAATTTAATACGCCCCATCCCTTCTGGACACATTTCCCCTTAAAGCCCCCTTTGGTTCAATCCGCAATTACCAGAATTCAGGTCCATTCCCGACCCTGGGGTATGGGCATGCAAGGGCATTAAATATATAAATCAAATTTGTCTTGAAGGCAAAATACAGACTTTTGATAGGTTGAAAAACAATATAATTTATCTAACTCACACCTGTTTAGATTTCTGCAGCTTAGGCACGCTTTCAACACTCAGTTTGCAGGTGCCTCCGTGGCCTTTTACACCTCGAATCTAGAGACTCTGCTCATAGATGAAGCTCTATCTAAACCCTTATCTTCCATATATAGGGCACTACTCCCTAACGTACACACGGGACTAGAAAACCTTAAGGCAAAGTGGGAGGTAGATTTCCCTGCATTGGATACAGAAGATTGGGAAGAAATGTGGGAATACCCCTTCTCACAGCTAGTATCAGCCAGAGATAAATTGGTGCAATTTAAAATAATAATATATAATAATGTGTATTACACGCCCGAGCGCTTACATAGAATCTATCCATCTATCTCTGCCTCTTGTTGGAGGTGTGACTCAGTCTCAGCGGATTTCATTCATATTTTTTGGAATTGTCCTCAGATTGCAATTTTTTTGGGTCGAGGTAACCAAATTTATTTTGACTGTCACCACTGTTCCTGTGCCATTGTCTGTAGAGGTATGTCTGCTGGGACTCGTTAAACCACTGGCCCCACGCCGGGCAATCAGAACCCTGCTAGGACTATTACTTTACTATGCCCGTAAATCTATAGTACTCAGATGGAGGGCCTCATCTGCACCCTCAATAAATTTCTGGAAGAGGTTGGTGAATGCGGCCCTACCACTGTACAAAGCTACTTACTTGTCACGTGGTTGTGAAAAAAAAATTCCACAAAATATGGGATATTTGGACGGAATCCCTGTCTACTAATGTAGACTCGATTGATGATTAGTTCACTCCATTAAGTAACTGGGAATGGCTCAAATGGCGTTCCTGATTTCATAATAGTCCCTGGTCTGTTCAGTCGATAGGCATGGGAAGGGGGGAATATGAATATGGTACTATCTTGCACATCTCATTCCATAAATGAACAAAATGGGTACTGCAGCGTACACATGGAATTGGAGGACTGATTTGAATAGCCTGCAAAGTGGTTGAGCGTACAATGGTTTAGTTAGGAACATATAGAAGGTTTCTATGTGTTTTTTTTTTTTTTCTCTTGTTTTGTTTTCTATGTATTTGTTGACCGAGCCTGGGTATGCCCAATAGGCTCTGTTCTGTTCTGTACCTACATTGAAAATATAATAAAAATAATTTAAAAAAAAAAAAGTTAGGGAGCGCACTTATCAAACGAGCCACATCAACATGTGTTTGCAAATGTGGGCGACAAACTTCTCTGATTATAACCCGAGGCCTAAAGAAGAAGGTGTTCTGGTCCGATGAATCCGGTTTTCTTTTAGTGACAAAATTGCTGTGCTTAGTGTTTACTGATACTTCATCAGCAACAAAACATAAAACAAAGTGTCAATGCTATAAAGTGAATATAAATACCGCTGTGAACGACTCATCCTGCAACTACTGTAACTACTAACTAAAGTAGCAATATTATAACGTGATACAAATCACTGTAAACCACTTGACCCTGTAGACCCCCAGGCCTTTTCTGACACTTTGCTTACAAGTAAAAATCTGTGTTTTTTGCTATAAAATTACTTAGAACCCCGTAACATTATATATATATATATATATATATATATATATATATATATATATATATATATATATATACAAAAGTGAGTACACCCCTCACATGTTTGTAAATCTTTTCTTCTATCTTTTCATGTGATAACACTTAAGAAATGACACTTTGCTACAATGTAAAGTAGTGAGTGTACAGCTTGTATAACAGTGTAAATTTGCTGTCCCCTCAAAATAACTCAACACACAGCCATTAATGTCTAAACCGCTGGCAACAAAAGTAAGTACACCACTAAGTGAAAATGTCCAAATTGGGCCCAAAGTGTTAATATTTTGTGTGGCCCCCATTATTTTCCAGCACTGACTTAACCCTCTTGGGCATGGAGTTCACCAGAGCTTCACAGGTTGTCACTGGAGTCCTCTTCCACTCCCCCATGACGACATCACGGAGCTGGTGGATGTTAGAGACCTTGCGCTCCTCCACCTTCCATTTGAGGATGCCCCACAGATGATCAATAGGGTTTAGGTCTGGAGACATGCTTGGCCAGTCCATCACCTTTACCCTCAGCTTCTTTAGCAAGGCAGTGGTCATCTTGGAGGTGTGTTTGGGGTCGTTATCATGTTGGAATACTGCCCTGCGGTCCAGTCTCTGAAGGGAGGGGATCATGCTCTGCTTCAGTATGTCACAGTACATGTTGGCATTCATGGTTCCCTCAATGAACTGTAGCTCCCCAGTGCCGGCAGCACTCATTGCAGCCCCAGACCATGACACTCCCACCACCATGCTTTACTGTAAACAAGACACACTTGTCTTTGTGCTCCTCACCTGGTTGCCACCACACACGCTTGTCACCATCTGAACCAAATAAGTTTATCTTGGTCTCATCAGACCACAGGACATGGTTTCAGTAATCCATGTCCTTAGTCTGCTTGTCTTCAGCAAACTGTTTGCGGGCTTTCTTGTGCATCATCTTTAGAAGAGACTTCCTTCTGGGATGACATCCATGCAGACCAATTTGATGCAGTGTGCAGCGTATGGTCTGAGCACTGACAGGCTGACCCCCCCACCCCTTCAACCTCTGCAGCAATGCTGGCAGCACTCATACATCTATTTCCCAAAGACAACCTCTGGATATGACGCTGAGCACGTGACCTCAACTTCTTTGGTGGACCATGGCGAGGCCTGTTCTGAGTGGATCCTGTCCTGTTACACCGCTGTATGGTCTTGGCCACCGTGCTGCAGCTCAGTTTCAGGGTCTTGGCAATCTTCTTATAGCCTAGGCCATCTTTATGTAGAGCAACAATTCTTTTTTTCAGATCCTCAGAGAGTTCTTTGCCATGAGGTGCCATGTTGAACTTCCAGTGACCAGTATTAGAGAGTGAGAGCGATAACACCAAGTTTAACACACCTGCTCCCCATTCACACCTGAGCCCTTGTAACACTGAGTCACATGACACCGGAGAGGGGTGTATTTTTAGCAGAGGCCCTAGAGAAGGAAATGGTGGTCGCTGCAATTTCGAATGAGACACGGTATTTGCGCAGCGATTTAAAAAAAAAATTTTTGCACACAAATTTTTATGCAAAAAAACACAATGTATAACCTAATTTTTTTGTCAAATAGAAAGGATGATGTTACGCTGAGTAAGTACATACCTAACATGACACGCTTTAAAATTGCGCACTCTCGTGGAATAGCGTCAAACTACCATCCTTAAAAAATCTCCATAGGCAACTCTTTAAACATTAATACAGGTTACCAGTTAAGAGCTAAAAAGGAGGTCTAGTGCTAGAATTATTGTTCTTGCTATAGCGTTCGCGGTGATATCTTACATGTGTGGTGCGAACACCGTTTACATATACGTGCACTACCTATGAATGTATTCACCTCTGCGCACAAGCACGGGGGGGGGGGGATTTGGGGGTGCTTTAAAAAAATTGTATACTGTCTTTTTTTTTATCACTCTTATTGCTGTCACAAGAAACGTAAACATCCCTAAATGAGTTTTTACCTGCACTGATTGAGTCCATCTGATTTTGCTGTGTATTTTGGCTCCGAGGCGATTTTTGATCTTTGTTGCGAGGGTCAATCAGTCAGGTGAGAGGACATCTTTGGGGGATTCGATGTCATTTATCTACTGCACGTTCTCTTTATTTTCCACACTGATTAATTTGTGGACTTGACTTTGAGCATCATTGGTCTTTATTATGATTATGTTTAACATTAATTTGTTACATATATATATATATATACACCTTACAATATTGATACTTTCTTCTTTCTTCACTTTATAGTATTGACACTTTGTTTTATATTTGTTGCTAGATTTCATCAGTTAACACTAAGTGCAACACTTTTCTATAACTATTTGTATATTTGCACCATTTGTGTTAGCAGCTTTTTAAATATGTTCACTACAAAAATAGTCTTTGCGCTAGAAATGTCCAATCCAAAGTGATAACACACTGACCAAGGAAATCAATTAATGAGAATGCTTAAAGTGGAGGGCCACTGAAAAAAAAAATTGCACCAAAAATCCTAAAAAAATAAAAAAAAAAAAACATTAAAAAAAAAAAATTAAACTTACCTGAACCCTTGTTGCTAGGCAGTCTTCCTAATCTGCCTCTTCCTATTCCGCGGCGTGTCCTGTTCCTCGGTGAGCAGCCCCATTGCCTTCTGGGAACTGTGTGTGTTCCTAGAAAACCACGGGGCCATTCACAGTGCGCCGCTCGCATGTGCGCAGTAGGAAACTGGCAGTGAAGCCGCTAGGCTCCACTGCCTGTTTCCCTTAGGATGGCCGTGCCCGGACCTGAGAGCCGAGGGACAGGTCAGCCTCGGGGGGGCCGACATCGCGGGCACCCAGGACAGGTAAGTCTACTTATTTAAAGTCAGCAGCTACAGTGTTTGTAGCTGCTGACTTTAAAAAAAATTTTTCCCTGGCCGGAATCCCGCTTTAATGTGAAACAATCTGGCCAGCATAATGCTCCTTACAGCTCAGTGATCAATGGGAAATTGATAGCTGTGAAAACAAAAGGGAATACGAGATCCAAAGCAAACTGCATAGGTGTGTGCCGAGCCTTATGCTAGCCGGATCAATTTTCAGATGAGATTATTTATATGAAAAATCTTTGTACATTCGCTGAATGAAAGAACGTTGTTTGACATCTTCACTTGCTTTTTTAACATTCTGTTAAAATGAATGTAATTTCTAAAAGAAAACCACATCCACTGTCTGAAAATTCCTTTGACCAAGAAGTTTTCTATTATTTCCAAATTTTCCCGTCACTGTGGTTGAAAACAAATGTCGATTTGACCCCACTAACAATTCGAAAATCGAACGAACGTTCTTAAAATTACATTTTTTTTTTAAGGAAGACATTGTTTTTGTATGGCCAGCATATAATATATTACAGTTCTGTTTGAAAATCTGCAAAACAGTCTAACTTTTTTTTTCTTTAAATAAAAAAAGATCTGAGTCTGATGAGATTTACCAGATTCAACCTCTAATAGTATATACAGTATATATCTCCTCTAATAGTATATACAGTATATATCTCCTCTAATAGTATATACAGTATATCTCTCCTCTAATAGTGTATACAGTATATCTCCTCTAATAGTATATACAGTATATCTCTCCTCTAATAGTATATACAGTATATATCTCCTCTAATAGTATATACAGT
Source organism: Aquarana catesbeiana (assembly GCA_037953035.1). NCBI lineage: Eukaryota > Metazoa > Chordata > Amphibia > Anura > Ranidae > Aquarana > Aquarana catesbeiana. The sequence goes on along the minus strand of JBBHAA010003577.1, from coordinate 67,096 downwards.
ATAACTCTTCTAATAGTATATACAGTATACATCTCTTCTAATAGTATATACAGTATATATATATCTCCTCTAATAGTATATACAGTATATCTCTCCTCTAATAGTATATGTAGTATATCTCTCCTCTAATAGTATATACAGTATATCTCCTCTAATAGTATATACAGTATATCTCCTCTAATAGTATATACAGTATATCTCTCCTCTAATAGTATATACAGTATAACTCTTCTACTAGTATATACAGTATATCTCCTCTAATAGTATATACAGTATATCTCCTATAATAGTATATACAGTATATATCTCCTCTAATAGTATATATCTCCTCTAATAGTATATACAGTATCTCTCCTCTAATAGTATATACAGTATATCTCTCCTCTAATAGTATATACAGTATATATCTCCTCTAATAGTATATACAGTATATATCTCCTCTAATAGTATATACAGTATATATATCCTCTAATAGTATATATCTCCTCTAATAGTATATACAGTATATATATCCTCTGATAGTATATATCTCCTCTAATAGTATATACAGTATATATCTCCTCTGTCCGTTATTCTCAGAGTGGATTAGAGATTTTGCTCTCTAACCATATAGTTGGTTTATTTATATTTACCACTGCATAGAGATATTTACAAAATTGCCCTTTTTTTAAACTTTACATATTAACTAAATTATACACCACACTTTTAAGGTTATCAACCGATTAATTGAAACAATATTCGGCCAACTAATCGATTATGAAAATAATCGTTAGTTGCAGCCCCACTTGTGACTGTATCGATTTTCTTGTTTTATATCCAATAAAAGACGTTATTGCACCATGAGCCTGTGCGCTCGTATTCCCTTTTGTTTTTATATATATATTCACTGTAGCACAATTTAAATATTCTTTATGTTTTCATTTACATTATGCGGATGGCCGGGTGTGTGTGTCACTTACCTGATGAAGAGATGGCACCAGGTTGCAGTGTGGGAAGAAGCTCCTGCCATTCATGTGGATGTTACTTGACACGTACCACCTACCTAAACATTGTTGGTGACCAAGTACACCCCTTCATGGAAACAGTATCCCCTGATGGCAGTGGAATTTATCAGCAGGATAATGCGCCCTGCCACCAGTGGCGGCCCATCCATAGAGGGCGCAAGGGCACCGCCACCCCTATATTACAATGAAAATCCTGAGGGCATCACACTACCTAGCTAAAAAAAAGTAGAACTCTAGTAAAATGCCTAAAAGCACAGTGGAAAAATCTATGGGAGCTCCTGACAATCCAGTCCTGAGACTTACACAGCTCTGTCACACAGCACAACTGGGCTGTCGGCCATGGCCTTTCTCTTCTGCAGCTAAGCAACACATCTAGTATACACCTTCATGGAAATAAAAGGCAAACATATGTGAACTCCACCCAGTCATTGGATTTATAGTTAAATAAAATCAGTTTTATTCAATCATCAATAGCATTTAAAATCGCATGTTGAAACATAATACTGTGATTATCACAACAATGGTGCAAAAGGACCGCGGACAACAACAAGACAGACAGGACAAACAATACATAAATTCCTATTGGGTTTACCCCCCTCCCCCAACCCCCTCCTTTTTTTGCATATATATTAAGGTTACAGCAACAGTACCCCAACGGGTTAAGTATTAAGTACGGGCAACAGCATTTCTTTGACCCAGTACAGGTGGTACTCGCGCCTTCCCTTTCCCCTATCCCCTTTTCCCTTCCCTCTCCCTTATTTTGTTTGAATCTCTCCCAATAGAAAAATGATCGATCTATAGTCAAAAACCCAAACGACCTTAATGCCACACACAGGGAAATGGATTTTGATCGATAGTTGAAAGATGCGATTGAATTAATGACCAAAGATCTAGAGATCTCTTAGTAAAAGTAACACACTGTACACACAATACACATAGTTAAGCTCACATTTAACCCCATTGATCGCCCTAGATGTTAACTCCACCCAGCCAGTCTCATTAGTACAGTGACAGTATATACCCACTTGACCTCCGGAAGATTTACCCCCTTCATGACCAGGCCATATTTTGTGATATGGCACTGCATTACTTTAACTGACAAGTTGTACCCAAGTAAAATTGATGTCATCTTTTTTCCCCCAAATAGATCTTTCTTTTGGTGGTATTTGATTTTTAAATTTACATAACAAAAAAAAGAAAAAAAAAAAAGGAGAAAAAAAAGAAAAGACAAGCATTAATCTCATCCAATGGGTGCCAAAAAAAAATAAATAAAAAAAAAAAAAAAATATATATATATATATATATATATATATATATATATATATATATATATATATATATATATATACCACATTACAATAATATATAAAACATAAAACAAAGATATACCAACCCACTGAATGGGTCTCTGAAAAAAGAAGAGAGAAAAAAAATAAATTCATAAACAAACAAGGGAGAGAGACAACCCCTGATCATACTCCAGACCCGTGATGGCGGAACCCGGCCATTTTTTTTTTGCGCTATAAATAAAAAAGTACCATAAATTTTGAAAACAAAAAACAAAAAAACAAACAAACTTTATTTTCTACTTTCTATTTGATCATCACCGGGTTTTATTTTTATAAATAAATATATATATATATAAAATGGAAAAAGACAGTACATTTTGAAAGAAAAAAAGTTTTTTTATGCTTTAAACTTTTTTTGTTTATAGCACAAAGTTGTTGTTTTTTTTTTTCAAGAAAAACAATTAAAAAAAACCCAAAAACAATATTTTTTACTTTTTGATAACAAAAAAATGTCCAATAAAAAAAATTTGAATTTCTTCATAAGTTTAGGCCAATATATATCTGCTGTATATTTTTGGATAAAACAAAAACCCAATAAGCGTATATTGATTGGTATTCGCAATAGTTATAGCGTCTACAAACTGTGGCATATATGCTGGATTTCTATTTTATTTTTTTACTAGTAATGGCGGCGCTCAGCAACTTCTAGTGGAACTGCAATACTGCAACCTAGTACGTCATCCAGCGCAGAAGAGCCGCCTTGCCACCGTATATTTGTGTTCTATTGTTGGCAAGCAGATAATATTATCACTGATCACTGCAATGTCACTGGTGATGTCAGTGGCATTTAGTCAGTTCCTCCCCCCAGCATCAGTAAGTGTCAGATTGCTCGCCACACAATCAGTCCCATTATAAGTTGTTAAACGCTGCATTAGTAGGATAGGAAAAAATATAAAGATTCCAGTATATATCTCATAGTTGTAGACGCTATAACTTTCACGCAAACCAATCAATATATACTTATTGGGATTTTTTTAAATCAAAAACATATAGCAAAATAAATTTTGGTCAAAATGTATGAAGAGATTAGATTTTTTTTTTTTTTTATTATTTGATATGTTTTATAGCAGAAAGTAAAAAAATGGTTTTTTTTTTTAAATTTTCAGTCTTTTTTCATTTTAATCGCAAAAAAACCCGAAAAAAAAACCCCAGTGGTAATCAAATGCCACCAAAAGAAAGCTCTATTTGTGTGAAAAAAATTATATACCGTAAATTTTATTTGTGTACAGTTTTTCATGAACGTGCAATTTGTCAGTAAAAGTAGCGCAGTGCCAAATAGCAAAAAAAATGGCCTGGTCATGAAGGGGGGAAATCTTCTAGAGCTGAAGCGGTTAAAGAAATACACAATAACAGATCAACCCGAAACTAAAGTCCAATAAATCTCCTTAAAGGCGGAGTTCCACCCAAAAGTGGAAGCTCCGCTTATCAGCTTCCTCCTCGCCCCCTCCGATACCACATTTGGCACCTTTCGGGGGGGGGGGGGGGAGCGGGCACCTGTTTGACAGGTACCCCATCCCCACTTCCAAGAGATTTCCCCCGGCCAGATCACTCCTTCCGCTCTGCGCATGTGCAGTAGGGAACTGGCTGTGTAGCCGAAAGGCTTCACTGCTGGGTTCCCTTACTACAAATGGCTGCGGAAGCACCCGAGAGCCGATGGAAACATTGTTTGAAGTGCCGACATTGCAGGATTCCAGAACAGGTAGGTGCCCTAAAATTTAAAGCCAGCAGTTACAGTATGTACAGTCAGTAGCTGCTGACTTTAATTTTTTTGCTGGGGGGAGGGGGATCTGCTTTAAATATCAATGCATCCAATATAATAATGTCAACTTTGTTTTGAAGATTTGTTGTGTATTATTTTATATTGTTGCATTGTATTATTTTGTTTGGATTTACTTGTTACATTGTTTTCGCTAAACATTGGAAGTTATACACAGAGCTCTGTATTAAGAAGTATAAATTTGTTTTTTATGCTTCTGTTTTTTTTATTTTATCGAATAGCCATATCTTCCCGTCTGATTGATTTAGACTTGTTTTAGATCAGATTTGATCAAAGTGATTATTTTTTATTTGTTTATTTGTATTTTTATACAGCAGCTCATTGGGGGGGGGATTTTATTAATTTATTTATCACTAATTTGGGGTTACTGCTATTTCAGGGGGAGCGTGGAGTGGGGTATTATTATATATGGCTATATACATATTTACATATCATAGGTGAGGTTGAAAAAAGACACAAGTCCATCAAGCCCAACCTATATTTGTTTGTTTGATTGGATTGCTTTGATCAATCGCTGGATAATAAAATCAAAGTGTATATGGCCACCATAAGACTCTAAGTCACATAAATAAATATATCTTTTACATTACTACAGTATCTAAACAAACTGTTTTATACTATAAATTATTCTACACAAAACAGGTTTTCCAGGAAAACAAATAATTATGATAACAAGCAATAGAATTTCAGGAGTTTTTACAGACAAAGAAGAAGTCTCACCTTAAACACATTTCCTTTATCCTGTTCACCAGGGGGCAAAGGGCATCTACAGCGCCTTGCAAAAGTATTCACCCCCTTGGCATTTTTTGTGGTTTTGTTGCCTCACAATCTGGAATTAACATGGATTGTTTGAGGATTTGCATCATTTAATTTACAGAAGATGCCCACAACTTTGAAGATGTTTTTTTTTTTATTGTGAAGCAAACAACAAATAGGAAAAAATATAAAATGTTAATGTGCATAACTATTCACCCCCCTAAAGTCAATACTTTGTAGAGCCACCTTTTGCGGCTATCACAGCTCCAAGTGGCTTTGGATAAGTCTCTATGAGCTTGCCACATCTTACCACTGGGATTTTTGCCCATTCCTTCTTACAAAACTGATCCAGTTCCTTTAAGTTGGACGGTTTGCGCTTGTGAACAGCAATCTTTAAGTCTGACCACAGATTTTCTAATGGATTGAGGTCTGGACTTTGACTAGGCCATTCCAACACGTTTACATGGTTCCCCTTAAACCACTCAAGTGTTGCTTTAGCAGTGTGTTTGGGGTCATTGTCCTGCTGGAAGGTGAACCTCCGTCCCATTCTTAAATCACACACAGAGTGGTACAGGTTTTGCTCAAGAATATCCCTGTATTTAGCACCATCCATCTTTCCCTCAACTCTGACCAGTTTCCCCGTCCTGACTGCTAAAAAACATCCCCACAGCATGATGCCGCCGCCACCACCATGTTTCACAGTGAGGATGGTGTTCTTTGGGTGATGTGATGTGTTGGGTTTGCGCCAGACATAGAGTTTTCTTTGAGGGCCAAAAAGTTCAATTTTAGTCTCATCAGACCAGAGCACCTTCCTCCATACATTTTGGGAGCCTCCCAAATGCCTTTTCACAAACTCAAAACGTGACATTTTGTTTTTTGCTGAAAGTAATGGCTTTCTTCTGGTCACTCTGCCATGAAGCCCAACTCTATGGAGCGTACGGCTTATTGTCCTCCTATGTACAGATACTCCAGTCTCTGCTGTGGATCTCTGCAGCTCCTCCAGGGTTACCTTAGGTCTCTGTGCTCCTCTCTGATTAATGCCCTCCTTGCCCGCTCCGTGAGTTTTGGTGTGCGGCTGTCTCTTGGCAGGTTTGCTGTTGTGCCATGTTCTTTCCATTTGGTTATGATAGATCTGATGGTGCTCCTAGGGATCATCAAAGATTTGGATATTTTTTTATAACCTAACTCGGACTTGTACTTCTCAACAACATTGTCCCCTTACTTGTTTGGATAGTTCCTTGGTCTTCATGGCAGTGTTTGGTTAGTGGTGCCTCTTGCTTAGGTGTTGCAGCCTCTGGGGCCTTTCAAAAAGGTGTGTATATATAATGACAGATCATGTGACACTTAGATTGCACACAGTTGGACATTATTTCACTAATTATGTGACTTCTGAAGGTAATTGGTTGCACCAGAGCTTTTTATGGGCTTCATAACAAAGGGGGTGAATACATACGCACATGCCAATTATTTTTATTTTTTTATTTCTGAAAAATGGTTTTATGTATATATTTTTCTAATTTTACTTCACCAACTTAGACTATTGTGTTCTGATCCATCACATATAATTCAGATAAAAAAAAAAAACATTGAACCAAAGGCTGTAATGTAACAAAATAGGTACAAAGCCAAAGGGGGGTGAATACTTTTGCAAGGCACTGTATAAACTGCTGATGAGAAAAGGTATTTAGCAGTTTATATTTACTAAAATAATTGCATTTCCCTATTCTGTGTACCGTGGGAGATCAGATATAGTGACTACAGGCTCCTGGGTTTAGTAACACGTTAACACTTTAAATTGATGAGTTGTAAAACCTTTTAACTGCATGGTGTCTGGGGCAATTGTCACATTGCTTACATACATGTTAAAATAATCTATTATATTGCTACTTTGCACTATATAGTTTGACCTTGTAACATTTTTTCATTGATACTTTGCCTAATCAGCTATCTGTACTTTTCTTTTAAAAATTCAATAAAATGTAATGTAAAAAAAAAATTTTTTAAAAATATATATATATATATTTTTTTTTAGAAAATTACTTGAAACCCCCAAACATTATATATTTTCTTAAAGCAGAGACCCTGCAGAATAAATTGGTGCCCATTGCAATTTTTCATGTCACATGTTATTTGCACAGCCCTTTGATCAAATGCACATTTTCAAGAAAAATTACACCTAAATGCATTTTAGTGCACAAAAACACAATATAATACCCAATTCTTGATAAAATATAAAAGGTGATGTTAAGTCGAGCAAATAGATACCGAACGTGTCAAGATTTAAAATTGTGCAAGCCTGTGAAATGGCAACAAACTACAGTACCTAAAACTATCTATAGGAGATGCTTGAAAAAACCTGTACGGGTTACCGGTTTAAATTTAAACATGAATTATGAAAATCATTGTCACTTCCAGGTTCATTAGTCACAGAGGAGATGGGGAAGCCGATGTTCCTCCATCTTCACTGTGGGGCAGCCGGCTTGACTACTTACTATGGTCCCAGTGGAATGGAAGAGCCTGAGAACAAGCTTTGAAGCAGTGTAAAGGGTGATTGGGTAGCTGTAAAGCCACCCGGATCACTTTTGCAGGAAAGCCAATCACAGGCTTTCATTTCACTTAGCGCTGCATTTATTTATTATAATTTAAATAAACAATACCAGGATCATGGCAACAACTGCAGCCATGGTCTTGGTATAATTATTGTTGTCCAGGATTTTTATATACATACGCTGGATGGCAAGTATTTAAGTACCTATCCTGTACACTAGTACGTGATCCTGCACTTCTGGGGGGCGCGTGCGTGCCTCCGCCGGCGTCCCTCTCCTGCTGTGATTAGACACAGTGTAAGCTTATTGGCGGATATGGTGAACTCGATGTCCGCCGGCACCTGCCGATGCTTCAGTACACAGGCAGAACCACAGTCTGTCACTAAAAAAGACATGGATCCTGTGTCCCTGCTAAGCAGGGGCACCGATCCCCGCCTTCCCCTAGTGCAAGCACCTCCCCCACAGTAGTAAAACACTGGTCAGGCACACATTTAACCCTTTGATCGCCCCTGATGTTAACCCCTTCCCAGCCACTGTCATTAGTACAGTGACAGTGCATATTTTTTAGCAATGATCCCTGTATTAGTGTCACTGGTCCTCAAAAAAGTGTCAGTGTCTGATTGTCCGCCACAAATATTGCAGTTCCACTATAAGTCTTTGATCGCCGCCATTACTAGTAAAAGAAAACAAAAAGCAATTATCGCATAGTTTGTAGACGCTATAAAGTTTGTGCAAACCAATCAATATACGATTATTGGAATTTTTTTTTTTTTTGCACCAAAAATATGTAGCAGAATACATGTTGGTCTAAATTTATGCAGAAATGTTTTTTTTTTTTTATTGGATTTGTTTTATAGAGGAAAGTAAAAAATACATTTTTTTTTCAAAATTGTCGTTCTTTTTTGTTTATAGCGCAAAAAAATAAAAACCGCAGAGGCGATCAAATACCACCAAAAGAAATCTCTATTTGTGGGGGGAAAAAAAAGAAAGATGTAAATTTTGTTTAAAGTGAACTGGTTAAAGTTGTCACAATTTTTGGATACCATAAGTTTCACGGTTTAGCAGGCATGCACAATTTTTTGTCACATGTTTGGTATTGATTTACTCAACGCAAACAAATCTTTTAGATTTTACCAAAAAATAAATAAAAATGGGGATATATACAGTAGTGCAAATGTTGTAAGACAAAAACACTTCAAGGATAATAGAAAATATATCAAGTGCATTTTCATGTAAACAACTTCCGGTTTAGCATGAAAAACGTAAAAAATAAGGCAGAAAAGGGTCAAACGTTGGACGTTTGGAAGTCTGAGTCCATGGGATCCATACTCATTACTTGTCCAAGTAATACGCCATTGCTATGAGTCCCATTTTGTGTAATGCTGATTGGCTAAGCTGTGTTTGTGTCCTGGCTGTTGCATGGCTCAAGTTCCCCATTACCGATGTTGGGATCTGTTTCTCTGCAATAGTATTGACCACTCTTGTTCCTGCAAGGAAAAATTATATATATCATCAGATGTCATAAAGGATCCAAAACAGAAAAAAAAAAAAAAAAAAAAAAAAAGGACTGAGATGTAATACTTTATGAGTCCCTGGCCACTGACATCTACACCCGTGGGAGATTTACCTCCCGGGTTCCCACTCAGAACACAAAGGGCTTGATTTACTAAAGGCAAATTGACTGTGCACTTTGCAAAGTGCAGTTGCACTCTACACGAGCAGTTGCTCCAGAGCTTAGTAAATGAGCAGAAGCTCTGCTGACTTCCATCATCCAATCACGTGCAAGCAAACATGCTGTCTTTTTATTTTCCTTTGCATGTGATTGGGTGTTCTTTGCAAAGTGAAGCTTTACCTCATTTACTAAGCTCTGGAGCAACTGCACCTGCAGAGAGCAACTGCACTTTGCACAGTGCACAGTCTAGTTGCCTTTAGTAAATCAACCCCAAAAACTTCAAAAGCTTCTGAAAATGCTAGGTGCCTGACTCTCTGGCCAGAATATGTTCGTAGCCACTTAGGCTTGATTCACACCTATAGATTTTTAGCACTTTTTGCATTTTGCAGATTTGCACTACAGCCCATTTAACATGGTTTCCTATGGAACACGTTGTGTAGAGCAAATCTGCAAAATGCAAAAAGCAATAAGAATGCCATAGGTGTGAATCCAGCCTAACGCGAGGCGAGGGTGCAGCTGGTGAATATGCCTACTTGTTCTGGCTCAGTCATCCTGGTAGTATTGGATGAGCATGAGAGCCAGATAATTAGCATTTTTAAAAGGGCAAGATCAGTAATAGCAGACTTATGCCCTGTACACACGGTCGGACATTGATCGGACATTCCGACAACAAAATCCATGGATTTTTTTCTGACACATGTTGGCTCAAACTTGTTTTGCATACACACGGTCACATAAAGTTGTCGGAAAATCCAATCGTTCTGAACGCGGTGACGTAAAACACGTACGTCGGGACTATAAACGGGGCAGTGGCCAATAGCTTTCATCTCTTTATTTATTCTGAGCATGCGTGGCACTTTTGCGTCAGATTTGTGTACACACGATCAGAATTTCCGACGACGGACTTTGTTGTCAGAAAATTTTATATCCTGCTCTCAAACTCTGAGTGTTGGAAAATCCGATGGAAAATGTGTGATGGAGTCTACACACGGTCGGAATTTCCGACAACAAGGTCCTATCACACATTTTCCATCGGAAAATCCTATCGTGTGTACGGGGCATTAGTGTTAGGTTTGCTGTATAGGAAACCAAGATTGTGACTTACCTCTGTTTTATCCAAAAAATTGCTAGTGCCAATGGTATTAGTATTAGAATTAGTAGCCAGTAGAAGTTTTGCTTTGAGTCCGGTAAATTTTCAGCTGCTCTGGATATTGGATTTGTTAGATTTTGCTTTACCGTGGGATTAATATAGTTCAATGCCTCTTCTTGGCTGTCAAAGGTCCCTAGAACAAAACAAGTCAAAATAATTATATTTATATTGGGAATGTAGTAGTAATAATAATAATAATAATAATAAAAGTATATAACAAATCAAGGGATGTGAAGTCCAATGATATAGTAAATGCACTTAAATGTACAAGTAAAAAAGAGAATTAATCCATGATTTTCTATAATTTGTATAAATACAAGTGTGAAAGTCACCCCTAACTGAAATATTATATATATATATAAACATACACACACACACACAGTGGATATAACAAGTCTACACAATGTAAAAAAAAAACAAGACAAAGAAATCATTTCAGAACTGTTTCAAACTGAAATCTTTTAGGAGAGGAAAGTAAAAAAAAAAAAAAACTAAAGTAATGTGGTTGTATAAGTGTGCACACACTCTTGTAACCATAGGCGTGCGCACAGGGTGTGCCAGGTGTGCCTGGGCACACCCTAATCGCCTTGTGTGGTGCATATTCCCCCCTGTTTAGACCACTGATATTTCATCCCCCCAAAAAATGTTATAAAATAAAATTATTTTTTTAAAAATAAAATAAACAAAATTACACTGTCCACTGCCCTACTGACACCATCAGTACATATACACATGCATATGTATTTGAGCTTTGGGGTGCACACCCTAATGCAAGAGGCTGCGCACACCTATGCTTGTAACTGTAGCTGTGTTCAGAATTCAGCAATTACATTCAAACTCATGTTAAGTAGGAGTCAGTACACACCTGCCATCATTTAAAGTGCCTCTGATTAACCCCAAATAAAGGTTCAGCTGTTCTAGTAGGTCTTTCCTGACATTTTCTTAGTTGCATCCTACAGCAAAAGCCATGGTCCACAGAGAGCTTCCAAAGCATCAGAGGGATCTCATTGTTAAAAGGTATCAGTCAGGAGAAGGGTACAAAAGGAATTTTCATGGCATTAAATATAACATGGAACACAGTGAAGACAGTCATCATCAAGTGGAGAAAATATGGCCCAACAGTGACAAGAACTGGACGTCCCTCCAAAATTTATGAAAAGACGAGAAGAAAACTGGTCAGGGAGGTGGCCAAGAGGCCTACAGCAACATTAAAGGAGCTGCAGGAATATCTGGCAAGTACTGGCTGTGTGGTGCATGTGACATCAATCTCCCGTACTCTTCAAATGTCTGAGCTATGGGGTAGAGTGGCAAGACAGAGGCCTTTTCTTACCAAGAAAAACATCCAAGACTGGCTAAATTTTGCAAAAACACATCTGAAGTCTCCCAAAAGCTTGTGGGAAAATGTGTTATGGTCTGATGAAACCAAGGTTGAACTATTTGGCCATAATTCCAAAAGATATGTTTGGTGCAAAAACAACACTGCACATCACCAAAAGATCAGCATACCCACTGTGAAGCATGGTGGTGGCAGCATCATGCTTTGGGGCTGTTTTTCTTTAGCTGGAACAGGGGACTTAGTCAACGTAGAGGGAATTATGAACAGTTCCAAATACCAGTCAATATTGGCATAAAACCTTCAGGCTTTTGCTAGAAAGCTGAACATGAAGAGGAACTTCATCTTTCAGCAGGACAACGGCCCAAAGCATACATCCAAATCAACAAAGGAATGGCTTTACCAGAAGAAGATTCAAGTTATGGAATGGCCCAACCAGAGCCCAGACCTGAATCCCATAGAAAATCTGTGGGGTGATCTGAAGAGGGCTGTGGGCTGAAGAGGAGATGTCCTCGCAATCTGACCAATTTGGAGGGTTCTTGCAAAGAAGAGCGGGCAAATATTGCCAAGTCAGGATGTGCCATGCTGATAGACTCGTACCCAAAAAGACTGAGTGCTGTAATAAAATTAAATAGTGCTTCAACAAAATATTAGTTTAAGGGTGTGCACACTTATCCTAGGTTCACACCTATGCATTTTTTAGTGCGTTTTGCAGTTTGCATAAACGCACTACAGTCCATGTAACATAGTTTCCTATGGTACTAATTCACATCTGTGCGTTTTGCGGCGTTGTGTTTTTTGGAAAGGGTCAGGGACTTTTTATTTTTTCCACTGCAGTTTGCATTTTGCATGTAAAAGACTTCAATGGAGGTGCGCCAGAAACGCAAGTGGTGCATTTTTAATGCGATTTTTGATGTGTTTTGCGGTTCTTATTTTAACACTGTATATAGCTGGTTGCTAAGCAGGGTGTCGGGAAGCTGGCTGCTGCGTCCTTAACAACCGATGAGTCATCAGCTGTCAGCGGGCTTCCCCGCTGAAAGCTGAATTAAAGAAATAAAAGTTGCCGGAAAAAAAATTTGCGAAAAAAAAAAAAAACAGTGTGGGGTTTCCCCCCCAGGTCCAGGCCCTTCGGGTCTAGTATGGATTTGGAGGGTACCCCCACATCAAAAAAAAAAAAAAACGGCATGGGGCCCCCCCAAAATCCATACCAAACCCTTATATGTACTTGGCTTTTTATATACTCAGTGCGGTCGCTCAGGACGCTGGTGGGTTCCGGCATTTTAACAATCGGCATCTTTAAAAATAAAAAATACACCAGGTCACATACCATCCCACTTATCTTAAGCTCTAAAATTATAGACTCGTCGCTATCTGACCACTCGATGGTCACTATGACGATCCGTTGGCGCCTACAGGAATCCCTTCTAAACAATACGATTCAGTGCTCAGTTCTGGAATCAGCCATTAAAGAATATTTCCGATTAAATCAAACGAGCGTTGTATCCCCCTTAACGGTATGGGCAGCCCACAAATCAGTTATCAGGGGACATATCATTCAGATAACCTCGAAACTCAAAGCTGAACATAAAGCGGACATACGGAAACTAACGGCGGAATACCGCACGTTAGCTCAGACACACAAGACACACCCCACTCACGAGACGCTGAGAGACCTTGACAGAGCTAGAGCTCTCCTTAACCTTGCCCTGACGACAGCAGCTGAAAAATACTTAAGGTGGACTGGGGCTAAATTTTATTCCCAAACTGACAGGATGGGATCCAGACTGGCTGCAAAGCTCAGTCCTAAACAACGTTCCTTTGCATTTCCCAAAATGAAGACCTCTTCCGGGGACTTAACCCAGAACCCAACAAAGATAATGGAAGAATTCTCCCTTTTCTATTCGAAACTATACAATCCTAAACCCCCCCAATCAGATAACTGACCAGTTCCTCGATAATATCTTGTTACCCTCCCTAACGAAAGACCATAGGGAGCTCCTGGAGAACCCCTTTTCTACCACAGAGATACTAGACACCATTAATTCCCTGAAAAATGGCTCGCCCCCTGGTCCGGATGGCTTTTCTACAGGCTATTACAAGAAATTTGGTCCATGCTTGGCTCCTCATATGGCCAAGTTTTTCAACTCCCTCAGGGATGGAGCCCTCCTGGGTACTAATCTCAATTCTGCTTACATCTCAGTTATTCCAAAACCGGATAAAGACCCCAGCGAATTAGGTAATTATAGACCTATTTCACTTATAAACAATGATATTAAAATAATGCCAAAGATTATGGCCAATAGAGTAGCAAGCTTTATTGCAGACTATATCCACGGAGATCAGGTGGGCTTCATCCCTGGGAGACAGGGTCCAGACCAGATTCGCAGAACCATAGACGTTGTTTCTATACTCAAATCAAGGTGGGACGGGAGCTACCCCCAAACAGGATTCCTCCTTTCCATAGATTTACACAAGGCCTTTGATTCAGTAGACTGGTCCTACCTTACTATGATATTACAGAAATGGGACTTCGGCCCGCACTTCCTGAATCTGATTAAAGCCCTTTACTCGTCCCCTTCAGCCCAGGTTCGTCTCATGGGCAGATACTCAGAACCATTCAGGATAGGGAGGGGTACCAGACAGGGATGCCCTCTCTTTCCTCTCCTCTTCGCGATTGCGATTGAAACATTGGCTGTAGCATTTAGAACTAACCCAGACGTTAAGGGAGTACGGTGCGGAGGACAGGAGCACAAATGTGCACTCTTGGCAGATGATCTCCTCTTATATGTGACTTCCACCCTAACGTCTACTCCGACTATTTACAAAATTTTACGCAATTTTAGTGTAGTGTCAGGCCTACAGGTAAACATGTCTAAATCAATAGTGTTAAATATAACAGTCCCTCCAGACCTACTAACGCAAATCTCTAACAACTTTGAATTTACTTGGGCCAGCTCCGAAATCCCCTATCTAGGCATTAAAATTACCCCAGAAATAGATAGTCTCTTCAAAGCCAACTTCCCGCCTATATTTCAAAGATGTAAGAGCGACTTGGAGAGGTGGTCAAGATGTGGTCTATCCTGGTTGGGTAGGGTTAATGCTGTGAAAATGACCCTGCTCCCCCGGGTATTGTATTTATTCCGTTCCCTACCAATCCCGATAAGGAAACAAGTCCTTAGCAAATTTCAATCGGAGATCACCCGATTTGTGTGGGGGCGTAAGGGATACAGATGTCCTTCTAAGACTCTTTATCGGCTGAAATCTCAAGGGGGATTAGGATTGCCCGACCTGTGGGAATATTACCGGGCAGCTCAATTGTCCCAAATATCGGTGGTCTTTTCAAAAAGACAGAAGCCTGAATGGCTTTCGATGGCGAGATGCGCCATTCCGAGGAATACCATTGACTATCTCCTCTTGTGTAGTCCGAAACGCAGGCCTGCCATTATGTCTCCTACCCTCTCCCATTCTATGGCCCTGTGCTCTAGACTCCTCTCTCACCATAACCTGACCTCACCAATGAAACCATTAGCCCATTTATTTCACAATGCAGACTTTTCACCTGGTTTAGCCATCAAAGATTTCCAATGGTGGACAGACAAAGGCTTATATAGAATCGGTCACTTCCTCTCCCCTAATGGTCCGATTAAGTTTTCTTATTGCAGGAAAAAGCTAGATTTGCCAGAGTCCGAGGTATTCAGATTCTCCCAAATCTCACATTTCCTTAATTCGATTTGGTCCCACAAAAAGGATCTTCCTTCGATAACCCCCTATGAAAACTGGTGTGTAAACACAGAGGTCCAGAGGGGGGGAATCTCCCTGATTTATTCTGCTCTAATGTCACACACAGACAAACCAACCTACGCTCGAGCCTGGGAGGAAGAGATGGACATCTCTTGGTCCACACAGGCATGGTATAACTCATTTAATAGAGCCTATAAGGGAATCCTTAACGTCTCTCTTATTGAGGCTAGTGTGAAAGGTAATGACGCGATGGTACTATGTACCCGCTAGATTAGCGATTATCTTCCCAGGGGCCTCCCTCCTATGTTACGGGGGATGCGAGTTGGAAGGCACGATGTTGCACACTTGGTGGTCCTGTCCACGCATTTGATCATTCTGGCGGAAAGTCTTTAGTACAGTCAGCAAAATCACGAAAGTCTCGATGTCCCCCAACCCACAGGTAGCTCTTCTAAATAGCAATATCGTAGCTCTTCCCAGACATTCACAGGCACTAGTCTACTTCATCCTCTTAGGAGCCAAAGTAACAGTAGCCAAAGCCTGGAAAAAACCTGGTGTATCCTTTCTAGGGTTTAAGAGAAAAGTCTCTTGGATCATGGCCCAAGAACAAATTGTGGCAAAACTCAATGATAAAGTAGATCAATTTTACGGTATATGGGAACCTTGGGCCATCTACTGCAACATTCCCCTAATTCCGGGAGTAGCGCAGTACACTGAGGGATCTGCACCCCCTCCTTGAATCCATCCCTTCCCTGTCCTTCCCCCTTTCACACCTTTTTCTTTCTTTCATGGGGCACCCTAGTCCCTCACCTCATTGTTGTGAGCCAGTAGCTCATGAGATGTGACAGAGGCCTTGAGAACAACTCCCATTTAATCTCTAGGGTAGGGGATGCCCTGACCACGCTACAGGCTAGATCTTCAAACACATCTCGCTGTATCGGGGGGTTCTGGGGTTTCCCCAGTCCCACTGGTTGGTAGGCCCCTGCTTCAAAATGATGGCGGGTCGGGGATCTCCTGGGAACGCTACACACTACCACAGTAAGCTCCCAGAGGGGTGGGGTGTGTGGGGTCCCGGGGGGTAGACGATCGTGTCCAGCCTTGACATTATATTTTTCTAAAGGTTATGTCGTTTCTCAGACTCTTATCTCTACCCTACTCTACTGGTACTCAGATGTTTTTAAAGAGCATAACTCATAAGTAATACCATTTCTTATTATTCTTATGTGGCTCATGTAACTTGTTTTTTTAAGGATGTTGCTTCTTTATGTCATCCTGTTATTGACTTTTGATACACTGTATTAATGTCGAAAAGTTTAATAAAACGTTTGAAACTTAAAAATAGTAAATAAAAAAAGTCATGTGACCCGAAAAACGCACCTAAAAATGCACCCATTTATGGAGTGGTTCCATTGACTTACAATGGATCGTGCATTTTTGGTGTGCTTTGTAAAAGCGTACCAAAGATGCAGCATACAGGACTTTTCAGACTGCAGCGTAAATATGTGAAAAGTCACATATTATATAAAGGGGATCCTTTTGATATGCTTCTGTCATGCTGGAAAGGTTCTTTCTAGCGCAGCAAAAGTGCACCAGTGTGAAAAGGCCCTTAGGGATTGCTTGTTCACATGGGCAGTGGTAAAACTAGGCAGCTGAGCCATGGTTTTACCTCTCCCCCACTGCCTCCCCTTAAGCTACAACAGTGGGAGGATAGGGTTGTGCGCATGCTGTGGCTGCAACACCTGCACCGCAGTCAAAATGAATGGGGTCGAGGCTGCACCGCTGTTTTTACATACAAATTACCTGTTTGCTTGACTCCAAAAAAAAACAGGCATTCACGAGGTGGCGGTACCACATTTTGAATGTCTGGCAGCTGCTCCTGTACCTCTCTTTAAAAAGCTATCCACTGCTGCTGGCCAGTTGAATGAGCCCTTAAAGTTCAGTTGAGATTTATTGCAAGCCATAAACTTTCTTGTGTTAACCATGAGAACTTACCGTTGTGATGTAGTTCTAGCGTTTCACCGTTGTATTCAAAGGGGTAATAGCTATTAGTAGTAGCTTCTGTGATGAGGCTCAGGGAGTTGTTTGACTGGAGGAAGACCAGAGACTGGTTGTCCTTACAGGTGGTATTATTGGGTGAAGAAGCTGCTTTAATGTCACACAGGATCTCCTTGCCTCTTTTTATCGTCAGGTCCCGTCCATAAAATCCATTCTGTACAGAAGCTTGCAGAACCTTCCACTTCTTACTGGGATTTGAAAGCACTGAAAGGCAAGAAAAACCCCATAAACCAATAATAAAGGGTACAGGTATAACAATAGTGAAATTCTTTTGGTACCTTCTAATCCACATCGCCATACCAAAAACCAACTGCCCAGGGCTCTCCATTGCAGGAGTGTTAGAGTTGCACGATTCTGGCCAAAATGATAATTGCAATTTTTTTGCTTAGAATAAAAAGATCACGATTCTCGCGACGTAAAATCCTTCACATTATACAAAAAAAAAATTGGGCTAACTTTACTGGTTGTTTGTTTTTTTTTTTGTTTTTTTAATTCATTAAAGTAATCTTTTCCAAAGAAAATTGCATTTGAAAGACCGCTGCGCAAATACAGTGTGACATAAAATATTGCAACAACCACCATTTTATTCTCTAGGCCTAGGGTCTCTACTAAAAATATATATATAATGTTTGGGGTTCTAAGTAATTTTCTAGCACAAAAAAAAAAAATTTAACTTGAAACCAACAAATGTCAGAAAAACGTTTAGTGTTTAAGTGGTTAAACTTTCTTCATTTACACAGAAGACTATTCCATTGAAAAATTGTTACAATGTTTATACTTATGTCCCACTGATAAAGAATGTTGTGATTCTTGGCAGACTGCCCGGATTTTTTTCTTCCTTTCTTTTGAGGGCTGTGGCTTCAGAAGAGCAGAGAGAATTCTTTGCATGGAAAGAATTGTGAAACACTTTTGTCAAGATCGCAACGGGGAAAAATCGCGATAACAATTCTTGACAATTAAGGAGCGTCCCACCAACTAGACAGAATGGGAACGTCAACAAATATGAGACTATCTGAGCCAGTGCTGAGGCTTCAGTGCTACCAAAAATGGCCTTCCAGTAATTAACACTTTTTTAAAGCTGAACAGTAACCCCCCTTCCAAAACAAAAAAAAAAGTTTTATTTTGCAGTTTAACAACCCTTAGATGTAGTGGCTGCATTTTCATTTTTTAGCCTCCCCCCCCCCCTTTAGCTTTACTTCTGGTGATCCTGCCAGAGTAAGTCTGTTAATTTTCAAGTGCCTTTTAGCAGACCAAGCTGTCCAGCAAAATTGGCATTTAGAGGAATGAAACAAACTGACCACTAGAGCTGCACGATTAATCATTAAGAATCGTTATCGCGATTTTTTTTCCCCCCTTGCGATCTTGACAAAGTATTTCCCAATTCTTTCTATGCAGAGAATTCTCTCTGCTCTGCTGAATCCGACAGCCCTCAAAAGAAAGGAAAAACAAAAACGGGCAGCCTGCCAAGAATCACAACATTCTTTAGCAGTGGAACTTAAGTATAAACATTGTAACGATTTGTCCTTTAGATCAAAGGAATACACTTTGGTGTGTAAAGTGGTAACCACTTAAAGCGGAGTTCCACCCAAAAATGGAACTTTCGCTTTTCAGAATCCCCCCCCCCCCTCCGGTGTCACATTTGGCAACTTTCAGGGGGGAGGGGAGAGCATCGCGATCAGTTTTGAATTGAAATTTTTCCTTTAGAAATGTCATTTTGCTGTGGTATTGTTCTAAACACGGGAAAAGCGCGCCACTTTACAGGCATACTATAGACACCCCCCAGGCACAGCATTTAAAGATATAGTTCATTTTTATTGTTTCACTTTAAACATTAAAAAAAATCACTGCTCCTGAAAAAACGTGATTGCATTGATCCATGTCCCCAGGGGCAGGACCCAGGTCCCCAAACACTTTTTATGACAATAACTTGCATATAAGCCTTTAAAATGAGCACTTTTGATTTTTCATGTTAATGTCCCATAGACTTTAACACATTGTCATCCAGCATGCAGACTGCATGAAGGATCCACAATCCTACGCATACGTGACAACACCCTTTATGACACTGTTATTATACACTATATTACCAAAAGTATTGGGACGCCTGCCCTTTACACGCACATGCACCTTAACGGCATCCCAGTCTTAGTCCGTAGGGTTCAATATTGAGCTGGCCCGCCCTTTGCAGCTATAACAGCTTCAACGCTGTTTACATCCAGGTAACCTTGAAGCAATGTGACGCAGATTGGGTCTTTGCTGGGCTCTGTGATCAGCCGGAGGAAGGCGGGATGGGAGATCCTGATCAAGCCGCAGAAGGCGGTGGGAGGGGGGGGAACGTCCCCTCCTGCTGCTTGTAAAAGCAATCCAGTGGCTAGTTAGCAGCTAGGATTGCTTTTACATGTGAGCCGACCACTAGCTCTAAAATTAATGGTACCGGGATGATACCTGCAGGCATCGTCCCGGTATAACTACTTGAAGTCTAGCGATGTACCGGTACGTTGCTGGTTGGCAAGTACTTCGAGCGATTGTAACGTTTAAAAAAATGTAGAGGTCTCCCCGATCCCCAGAGGCCTGATGGTGACCCCCAGAGTCAGGGAGAGGTGACATTCCTCCTCAGGGTGCAGGTTACTAGGCATGGTGGGTGTAGTGCAAGATGGAAAGATGGGCGCCAGTCACTTTTAAAAATGAACAAAGAGTTTTATTTCTCTTAACAGGAATAGCTGGATCCCTCAAGCTTTACTCACAGCTAACCACTGTACTTCTCTTCAAGCTTTACATACAACTACTCACTGTATGTCTTGGATGAGTTCTCTCCTGAAGCTTTACCAACACCTCACAGTCCCCAGCTGATAAAGAGTTTGCTCTGGTACTCCTTCAAAACTCCATCCCTTAAGACACCACAAGAGTGGTTGACCCTCTGGCAACTTCTTCTCCTATGCCTCCTGGCTATGATCAGGCTCCCCTCAGGCTGAGCCCTTTACACGTGGCTAGGCCTCAGGCTTCAGGCCTACACCTATGCTGCTCCACACACACCCACCCAGGCCGCAGCCCGGGTGGAAAGAACCCCCATCACCTGACTCTCTCCAAATAAAAAGTCTATCCAAGCAACCTCAGCGGCCAAAGAAACTCCTGCTGATTGGCTGAGAAAGCACATTCACTCATAGCCTGAATTAACTGTAATCTATCATACTAATGCCAAAGGTAAAAGTGCCACCTATTGCCAAAAGAGAGAATCACAGTTCCACTCAAGCTTAGGAGAAAACCATTTGATCAAGCTACAAATTAGCCAGGCTAGTTATCACCTAGCACAACTAAATTTACTAATGGCCCTGTTTAAGACAAGGGTGCTACAATAATAACAACAGACACAACTATACATCTATAAATCCTCCTCTTCTCGGGTCCCCAGCTACGCTCCTGGCCCCTCCCCTCTGTCCAGTGCCCCATGGGAAGCCACTTTCCTTGGGGGGCACTCGCGCATGCCCGCTCCTAAGTCCCGTCCCCCTCGTCACTGGCTTTGATTGACAGCACTTGCAAAGAATGCGAGCGTGAGGGGCAGAGGACCACTGTGCGATGTTTGAGGGGGGGGGGGAACCCACATCAAAAGACCAACAGGGGCACAGGCCCAAGAGTTTCAATATGGAGCAGACCATTTGAATGGTGCCGCCTGTCAAACTCTGCAGTTTGAATTAAAAGTGCTTCCACTGTAAAGCAAAGTACCCCCCCCCCCCCCCCGCTGCTGCTGACACATTGTATTCTCACTGATCGGTGGCTGAAGCTGATTGGTTGCAGCCACTAATTGACAGAAAATTTCCCAACATGTCCTTTTAAAAGAAGTTGATTTAAATAATCAACCTCTGTTAAGCAGCAGCGAGGTACACACCGATCGCAATTTTACCTGGTCCCTGCTGGTCTGGCTGGATATCAGTCAGTGTATGGCCAGTCTAGCTATGAACATAAAAATCATAAGAAGCGTTTTTTTTTGCCGCAAATTTGATACTACTTGAAGCAACGCCTGTGTATTCTTGAGGTCTATGGACCTCAAGTCGCATCAAAGTGCGACCAAAGTAGTGCAGGGGCCACTTTAAAGTTGCTGCGACTTGAAGTCGCACAGATATGAACGGTACTCATTGGAAATCACGGGGTATGACTTGTCATGCGACTTTGCAGTCCCCAAGTCGCATGACAAGACGTACAAGTGGAAACCAAGCCTTATATAAACTGGTGCACTTACCAAGTGTTGCTTGGATAATGGTAATCAGTAATAGAACTAAACCAGGCTTCATCTTGCTGATGTGAAATAACCTGCAAATGCAAGATAAATATAAATAAAATAGTCACCACACACATAGATATATATATATCACAAAAGAAGTGTATAATGTATCTGTTTAAAATAAAAAAATGATATACATATATATCATGTATTGGAAGAAAAGAAATTAAAATTTTATTTATTGTTGTGTACAGATGACTCACCTGCAGACCCTGTGTTTACATGTAAATTACTGGGATTCATATGTAAATAGCATCAACATTCATATGTAAATAGCGTCAGCATTCATATGTAAATAGCGGCGGCCGGCGGCATTAATATGTATATCATGCCCCCCCGAGGTCATATCCACAGTAATCTCTAGAAACCAATCAACAAGCAGAAATCATGTGCTGTAATCTCTAGCAACTAATCAGTGAGCCGTAACGTGTGCTATAACCTCTAGCAACCAATCAGTGAGTGGTAATGATACACTGTAACCTCTGGCAACCAATCGCAATATGAATGAAAAACAGAAGTAGATATGGCGCTGCTCTAGTGGGGTAAATTGTGATAGTAGATCTCTGTTTTTTATACCTTATATAATGTCCTGGGTTAATTCTAAAGGTTTAAGTAGTCCTAATAGTGCGTGTTGGCTGGCAGGGCATATACCATGTGAATATATGTCACCGTGTACTGTTTGTGGTTGTTAGGTTGGTTCAAAACCCGAAAAAAACGTACATTGCTAAAGGGTCCAAAATTAAATATGTGGTGCCCAACCTGTTTTACACCCTTAAGAGCCCGATATGTGTTTAAAATTGTGCTGCAACTTCTGTCGGTTGTTTACTAGTGTAATCTCATGAGAGTGATGTGATTATGCTCATCAAACCTTAATTGTGAATGTATGATATTGGTTGCAAAAGGGATACTATGTTACACACCCCTATATGAATAAATAATAACTAAAAATAAAAAGTGCAGATGTGCTAACACTAAAATTGCCAATAATGAGTATCTGTAGTGCTATATTACAAACCACTAGCGACGGACCTGATCCTTTCACTTCATGCTTTTATCTGTTTTTAAAATGTGAGCACAACCGCAGCTTATGTTATAATAAAGCCTTATAAACGGTTTTACACTATGGGCATTCCCTCTCTTTTATGGTGAACTCTTAACATCGGTAAACAACATTTAAAGCACAGACCGGAGATATCCAGGGTTGCCGCACAGTAGCAGATACTGTGACTGCACACACCCCTGCAGGGGTGATAGTATCCGGTGAGTGCAAGCATTATAAGAGCACGTTAAGAAGCACCATCACCAAGCCAGCACCTGGATAAGAAACTTCCTCAAATTTCAACTTGTCTTCCTAAGAGGACTTTTCCTTTTGAGTCACACAAGAAGACTTTATTTTTATGTTTACTTCAAACCAAATTTTCTTTTCCAGCAAGTACTGTTTTTTTTTTACTGAGCACAAGGCACTTTGAAACTAAGATTAAGTTTAAAGGCATTAGTCACTTTGTGATATTAATATTAATGTTATGAGCACTAAGCACTCTCAGTTCAACCACAGATGAGATTACACTAGTAAACAACCGACAGAAGTTGCAGCACAATTTTAAACACATATCGAGCTCTTAAGGGTGTAAAACAGGTTGGGCACCACATATTTCATTTTGGACCCTTTAGCAATGTAAGTTTTTTGGGGGTTTTGAACCAACCTAAGGACCACAAACATTACACGGTGACATATATTCACATGGTATATGCCCTGCCAGCCAACACGCACTATTAGGACTACTTAAACCTTTAGAATTAACCCAGGACATTATATAAGGTATAAAAAAACGGAGATCTACTATCACAATATACCCCACTAGAGCAACGCCATATCTACTTCTGTTTTTCATTCACATTCCAGTACACTCCACTTAGGTGGAATTGTACATGTAGAGGCAGCAGCTCTATATTTCTATTGTACCCTTATCCACTGCGCGGACCGCCTTCATTTATTAACCAATCGCAATCGCTGCCTGATCTGATTCAGTAAACTGATTTTGAGTCTAGCTGCCATTTAATGTATGTCTCAGACCAGGTGGAGAGCAAAATAGCATGGGGAGGGGGCCCCAAGAAAAGTTTTGCCCAGGGTCCAATCAATATTAAAGACGGCCCTGATACACACACACACACACACACACACACACACACACACACACACACACACACACACACACACACACACACTATATTACCAAAAGTATTGGGACGCCTGCCTTTACACGCACATGAACTTTAATGGCATCCCAGACTTAGGCTCCTTTCACACTGCTTTGTAGGAAAATTGTGGTAAAAACGCATACGCATTTTAAACGAGCTATATGCTGTGTTTCATATGCGTTTTCTGCGCGTTTCTGGTGCGTTTTTGGGTTGCCTGCGCCTGTGAAAAATGAACCTGTGACTCAAAAACGCACCAAAACCTCAAATCGCGGTGCAGTTTTGCCGCAATTTCCATTCATTTTAATGGGAAGCTGCATTTTTTTTTGTGCAGTTTTCAACACTGTATCAAAGATGCAGCATGCAGGACTTTTTAAAATGCACCGCACCCACAGCGCAGTGGTGTGAAAAGTTAAAGGGAAAGATTTTTCTATGTTTTTTTTTTGCAGAGTAAAAATCTATCACTGAGAAAGGGGCCTTAGTCCGTAGGGTTCAATATTGAGTTGGTCCACCCTTTGCAGCTATAACAGCTTCAACTCTTCTGGGAAGGCCGTCCACAAGGTTTAGGAGGGTGTCTATGGGAATGTTTGACCATTCTTCCAGAAGGGCATTTGTGAGGTCAGGCACTGATGTTGGATGAGAAGGCCTGGCTCGCAGACTCCGCTCTAATTCACCCCAAAGGTGTTCTATCGGGTTGAGGTCAGGACTCTGTACAGGCCAGTCAAGTTCCTCCACCCCAAACTCACTCATCCATGTCCTTATGGACCTTGCTTTGTGCACTGGTCCAAACCATTTAGAGGGGGGGGGGACTATGGTGTGGGGTTGTTTTTCAGGGGTTGGGCTCGGCCCCTTAGTTCCAGTGAAGGGAACTCTTAAAGTGTCAGTATACCAAGACATTTTGGACAATTTCGTGCCTCCAAATTTGTGGGAACAGTTTGGGGATGGCCCCTTCCTGTTCCAACATGACTGCACACCAGTGCACAAAGCAAGGTCTGTAGATATATATATATATATATATATATATATATATATATATATATATATATATATATATATATATATATATGTATGTAAGAAGAATGTAGGTGTGGCACTGTTCTAGCTGAGTGGGTAAATGGTGGTAAACCCACTTTGATATGAGTCTGAATGGTGTTACAGTCTCTGGTGGCTGTTTAGCAGTGTGATCTCAATAAACAAAAAACATAATTCATTGTGTTACTAGTGTTTCATATGTGGAATATCCCTGTGAACATGCATATATTCAGTTTTTTAGTGGGATTGTGTATAAACATATGCCCAATGTGACATGTAGTGTATGGATGAATCCGATAGAATGTGAATGTGTTATGATGGTGTTACACCCTCTGGTAGCTGTATTGGTGAAGTGGTTTCAGTGACCAGAAAATTAATTCTTTATGGTTCTAGTATTCCATTATGAATTATCCATGTGGACATGCTAATGTTTAATTCTAATTATATGTAAAAAAACAATGTAACATACAATACATTTGTGAATCTAGTAAAAGTGCATATGCAAAAACGTGCTTAGTGAAAAGAGATATGCTAATTAGCAACAATAGGCTAGTTAACAAAGTGACTTGTGCTAGAATAAAAGCAAAAACAAATAACCAGTCCTTGTTGAGAAAGCGATATTGCTTTTGAAAGTCTTTTTTATGAAAAAAATAAAAAGGGGAGGGGAGGAGAGCCACGCATCCCTGCACCCACCTCACCCCCTGCATCCACCTCACCACCTGCACCCACCTCACCCCCTGTACTCTGCACCCACCTCACCACCTGCACTCTGCACCCACCTCACCCCCTCCCTGCACTCTGCACCCACCTCAACCCCTCCCTGCACTCTGCACCCACCCATCACCCCCTGCACTCTGCACCCACCTCACCCCCTCCCTGCACTCTGCACCCACCTCAACCCCTCCCTGCACTCTGCACCCACCCATCACCCCCTGCACTCTGCACCCACCTCACCCCCTGCACTCTGCACCCACCCCTCACCCCCTGCACTCTGTACCCACCCTTCACCCCCTGCACTTTGCACCCACCTCACCCCCTGCGCTCTGCACCCACCCCTCACCCCCTCCCTGCACCCACCCCTCACCCACTGAACTCTGCACCCACCTCACTACCTGCACTCTGCACCCACCCCTCACCCCCTGCACTCTGCACCCACCCCTCACCCCCTGCACTCTGCACCCACCCCTCACCCCCTGCACTCTGCACCCACCCCTCACCCCCTGCACTCTGCACCCACCCCTCTCCCCCTCCCTGCAATCTGCACCCACCCCTCACCCCCTGCATTCTGCACCCACCCCTCACCCCCTGCATTCTGCACCCACCCCTCACCCCCTGCACTCTGCACCCACCCCTCACCCCCTGCACTCTGCACCCACCCCTCTCCCTCTCCCTGCATTCTGCACCCACCCCTCACCCCCTGCATTCTGCACCCACCTCACCCCCTGCACTCTGCACCCACCTCACCACCTGCACTCACCTCACTCCTGCACCCACCTCACTCCTGCTCTCTGCACCCACCTCATCCCCTGCACCAACCTCACCCCTGCACCTAGTGCACCCCTTAACCCTGCACTCTGTACATAGCTCACCCCTGAACCCTGCATAGTGTATGTAGCGCACCCATGAACCCTGCACTCTGCACATAGTGTTCCCCTCAACCCTGCACTCTGCACGTAGCGTACCGCTCAAAGCAGAATTCTGCACATAGCGCACCCCTCAACCTTGTACTCTGCACCTAGCACCCCGCCCCAACCCTGCACTCTGTAAATAGCACATCCCTGCACTCTGTACCTAGTGTACCCCTGAACGCTGAATTCTGTACATAGTGCACCCTTCAACCCTGTATGTAGCACACCTTTCAACTATGCACTCTTTATGTAGTGCGCCCCTCAACCCTGCACTCTGTACATAGTGCACCCCTCAATGCTAGTGCAGTTTGGCCACACCCGCAATTTGATGCAGAGGTTATGATGTGCAGTAACCTCTAGCAACCAAACAGTGAGCAATAATGATTTGCAGTAACCTCTAGAAACCAATTAATGAGCAGTAATGATGTTTTGTAACCTCTAGCAACCAATCAGCAAGCGGAAATGATGTGCTGTAACCTCTAGCAGCCAATCACAATCACTACCTGATCTGCTGCTGCAGTAAACTCATTTTGAGTCTAGCTGGGGGGGGGGCAATAAAATGTTTGCCCAGGGTCCAATCAATATTAAAGACGGCCCTGGGTATGAATACTTTTTCAAGGCACTGCATATATATTATATTATATATATTTTAGTGGGGGAAACAACAATCAAACAAAAATCCTGCGTTAATAAAAAAAAAGTTATGCTTCATCTTGATGTAATGATGTTGTACAATCCTCACTCTATATGACCTTGCCAGGCTGATAACATTCCGGAGTTCATCTTTTCTTGCTGAGCTGAGTACAGAGAGAAGATTTCTCCTACAAGCAGCCAGATCGGAGAGGGGACCTTCCTAATACAAAGTCCTCCACACTTCTTATAACACCTCTATAGAGAAATCAGATAGAAGAGTTATAGATATAAAGTCACCTGGAGGGAGATGTTCCGGAGAGATGGAGGGTGTCCGGTGTTGAAAATCTGTTCCCCCTGTCTCTCGGCGGAGATCGGAACTCCGCCTCTCCAGCCCTCTGCACTGCCGCTCCTCCTACTCTACCCCGAATGCTAATCATCCTTCTACCGTCCCCGCCCCCGTGCGCGTCCCCTGTACAATGTTATTAGTCCATCCACACAAATATATGGGGGGCGCTGCACTGAGGGGGATTCTATACTAATGGGGGCTCTGCTCTGAGGGGGATTCTATACTAATGGGGGCTCTGCACTGGAGGGGATTCTATACTAATGGGGGCTCTGCACTGAGGGGGATTCTATACTAATGGGGGCTCTGTACTGAGGGGGATTATATACTAATGGGGGCTCTGCACTGAGGGGGATGTCTATACTAATGGGGGGCTCTGCACTGAGGGGGATGTCTATACTAATGGGGGGCTCTGCACTGAGGGGGATGTCTATACTAATGGGGGCTCTGCACTGAGGGGGATGTCTATACTAATGGGGGCTCTGCACTGAGGGGGATTCTATACTAATGGGGGCTCTGCACTGAGGGGGATTCTATACTAATGGGGGCTCTGCACTGAGGGGGATTCTATACTAATGGGGGGCTCTGCACTGAGGGGGATGTCTATACTAATGGGGGCTCTGCACTGAGGGGGATGTCTATACTAATGGGGGCTCTGTACTGAGGGGGATTCTATACTAATGGGGGCGCTGCACTGAGGGGGATTCTATACTAATGGGGGCTCTGCACTGAGGGGGATTCTATACTAATGGGGGCTCTGCACTGAGGGGGATTCTATACTAATGGGGGCTCTGCACTGGAGGGGATTCTATACTAATGGGGGCTCTGCACTGGAGGGGATTCTATACTAATGGGGGCTCTGCACTGAGGGGGATTCTATACTAATGGGGGGCTCTGCACTGAGGGGGATTCTATACTAATGGGGGGCTCTGTACTGAGGGGGATTATATACTAATGGGGGGCTCTGTACTGAGGGGGATTATATACTAATGGGGGCTCTGCACTGAGGGGGATGTCTATACTAATGGGGGGCTCTGCACTGAGGGGGATGTCTATACTAATGGGGGCTCTGCACTGAGGGGGATTCTATACTAATGGGGGCTCTGCACTGAGGGGGATTCTATACTAATGGGGGCTCTGCACTGAGGGGGATTCTATACTAATGGGGGCTCTGCACTGAGGGGGATTCTATACTAATGGGGGGCTCTGCACTGAGGGGGATGTCTATACTAATGGGGGCTCTGCACTGAGGGGGATGTCTATACTAATGGGGGCTCTGTACTGAGGGGGATTCTATACTAATGGGGGCGCTGCACTGAGGGGGATTCTATACTAATGGGGGCTCTGCACTGAGGGGGATTCTATACTAATGGGGGCTCTGCACTGAGGGGGATTCTATACTAATGGGGGCTCTGCACTGAGGGGGATTCTATACTAATGGGGGGCTCTGCACTGAGGGGGATGTCTATACTAATGGGGGCTCTGCACTGAGGGGGATGTCTATACTAATGGGGGCTCTGTACTGAGGGGGATTCTATACTAATGGGGGCGCTGCACTGAGGGGGATTCTATACTAATGGGGGCTCTGCACTGAGGGGGATTCTATACTAATGGGGGCTCTGCACTGAGGGGGATTCTATACTAATGGGGGCTCTGCACTGGAGGGGATTCTATACTAATGGGGGCTCTGCACTGGAGGGGATTCTATACTAATGGGGGCTCTGCACTGAGGGGGATTCTATACTAATGGGGGGCTCTGCACTGAGGGGGATTCTATACTAATGGGGGGCTCTGTACTGAGGGGGATTATATACTAATGGGGGGCTCTGTACTGAGGGGGATTATATACTAATGGGGGCTCTGCACTGAGGGGGATGTCTATACTAATGGGGGGCTCTGCACTGAGGGGGATGTCTATACTAATGGGGGCTCTGCACTGAGGGGGATTCTATACTAATGGGGGCTCTGCACTGAGGGGGATTCTATACTAATGGGGGCTCTGCACTGAGGGGGATTCTATACTAATGGGGGCTCTGCACTGAGGGGGATTCTATACTAATGGGGGGCTCTGCACTGAGGGGGATGTCTATACTAATGGGGGCTCTGCACTGAGGGGGATGTCTATACTAATGGGGGCTCTGTACTGAGGGGGATTCTATACTAATGGGGGCGCTGCACTGAGGGGGATTCTATACTAATGGGGGCTCTGCACTGAGGGGGATTCTATACTAATGGGGGCTCTGCACTGAGGGGGATTCTATACTAATGGGGGCTCTGCACTGAGGGGGATTCTATACTAATGGGGGCTCTGCACTGAGGGGGATTCTATACGGAGTGCAGGTGGTGATTCCGACGGATCAGAGGCGACAATGACACTGGGGGGGGGGGGGTGGGGGGCGCGTATTGACCCCGTGAAATACAACAAATGACGGACGGCGCCCCTCCCCCGCAATGCTTCCAGTATTTTGACTCATCATCAGACTATCACACTGATTTCCCTATTATGTATACCAGTACAAAATATTACAATAATATTGACCTTCCTATAGACACCGATCTATCAATGTATCAATGAAGGCAAAGCAAATAATCGAACTTCTGCCATGTTACATGAATGATGACTCCTGTCCTAAAACTCTATCTATCTCTGTATCTATCTACAGTGTATATATATGTGTGTGTATACAGTGTATATATATATATATATATATATATATATATATATATATATATATATATATATATATATATGGAGAGTTTGATTATACCTCTGCATACACACATATATATATATACACACTGTATACACACAAATATATATATATATATACACTGCGTACACACACATATATACTGTATACAATGCATACACACACACATACAGTATATATATATGTGTGTGTAAACTGTACTGTATATATGTGCGTATATACTGTATATATATATGTGTGTTTGTGTATGTAGTGTTAATATATCAGTGTTAATTTTGTCGACTAAAATACAACTAAAACTATATATATATATGTGTGTGTGTCACCAGTGAAGTGGCAGTGGAGGTGGGCACCCAGTCAGGCTATTTGCTCATTTCTTTCTCTTCTATTTTTTTTCACATCATCTTTCTTTCTTTTTGTTGCTTACAGAAGTCTTCTATAATTCCTGTTAAGCAGTTGATAGCGGCCATATACAGAATCCCTCTCTATGATATATGAATGCTTTACACCTTCTGTACTAACAATCAGAAAATCATACAAAAAATATGGCTTTCAAAGCGATCCTACCACAATCTGATTGTTAGTACAGCTTTCTTAGAAATTACCCGAAGGGACAAACACGAAAATGTTTCTGCTACATACCAGATCGTACCATTTTCATTTAATCAGTACAGTTTTTGTCCTGAAAATACAATACAAATATGAAACAAGTTATCAAATCACTTCCTATTTTTTTTTTTTTTTTTTTTCAGTTTCAAAAGAGCTTTATTTCAGATAAAAAGTGAAACAATAGTGCAGAAAAACACCCGCGCAGGGGTGATAGAAAGATACAATCAAATGGAAAGCCAAAATATATGTTCTTGCCCAAAACGATCGAGCTTGATAAAACAGAGTAAATTAAGATAGGTTATACATAATACAACGTGTAACATTGTTAAGTTAGAGAATAAAGTGTAACATTGGGTATTACACGAGGTTAACCGTTGCCCACAGACACCCCAAATGGGAGCAATCTGTGT
Organism: Aquarana catesbeiana; assembly: GCA_037953035.1. Lineage (NCBI taxonomy): Eukaryota > Metazoa > Chordata > Amphibia > Anura > Ranidae > Aquarana > Aquarana catesbeiana. The sequence continues at coordinate 35,878 of JBBHAA010003577.1, read as the reverse complement.
CCATGAGCAAAAGATCGACCCCGCCTCCTCCTGGGTGAAAACATAAGGTGCTAAAAACTTAATGCGAGTCAAAATTAGAGATACAGAGATGAAAAAATATATAGGGGTAAGATGACCTGATGAAGTATTATGTCATATAGAGCGTTGAGTAAATGAGCTGTGTGAAGTTGGCACCCCATGTTTGTAAAACCTGAATAAAAATATACCATTCGTTTGTGCCGCGTTTGTGCTGATTTGTGCCGCAAAAATGAGCGTTTGTGCCGGTTCGGTTTCTGAGATATTAAACATTCAATTTAATGCAAGCCCCGCCCACTTTGCACCCCATGTCCCTGAATTTTAAAAACAAATGTGCCATTCGTTTGTGCCGCGTTTGTGCTGGTTTGTGCCGCAAAAATAAACATTTGTGCCGCTTTGGTTGCGGAGATATTGAGCGTTATAGTTGCTGTAACCCCGCCCATTTTGCACCCCATGTTCCTGAATTTTAAAAACAAACGTGCCATTCGTTTGTGCCGCGTTTGTGCTGGTTTGTGCCGCAAAAATAAACGTTTGTGCCGCTTTGGTTGCGGAGATATTGTGCGTTATAGTTGCTGTAACCCCGCCCATTTTGCACCCCATGTTCCTGAATTTTAAAAACAAACGCGCCATTCGTTTGTGCCGCGTTTGTGCTGGTTTGTGCCGCAAAAATAAACGTTTGTGCCGCTTTGGTTGCGGAGATATTGTGCGTTATAGTTGCTGTAACCCCGCCCATTTTGCACCCCATGTCCCTGAATTTTAAAAACAAATACGCCATTCGTTTGTGCCGCGTTTGTGCTGGTTTGTGCTGCAAAAATAAACGTTTGTGCCGCTTTGGTTGCGGAGATATTGTGCGTTATAGTTGCTGTAACCCCGCCCATTTTGCACCCCATGTTCCTGAATTTTAAAAACAAACGTGCCATTCGTTTGTGCCGCGTTTGTGCTGGTTTGTGCCGCAAAAATAAACGTTTGTGCCGCTTTGGTTGCGGAGATATTGTGCGTTATAGTTGCTGTAACCCCGCCCATTTTGCACCCCATGTTCCTGAATTTTAAAAACAAACGCGCCATTCGTTTGTGCCGCGTTTGTGCTGGTTTGTGCCGCAAAAATAAACGTTTGTGCCGCTTTGGTTGCGGAGATATTGTGCGTTATAGTTGCTGTAGCCCCGCCCATTTTGCACCCCATGTTCCTGAATTTTAAAAACAAACCTGCCATTCGTTTGTGCTGCGTTTGTGCTGGTTTGTGCCGCAAAAATAAACGTTTGTGCCGCTTTGGTTGCGGAGATATTGTGCGTTATAGTTGCTGTAACCCCGCCCATTTTGCACCCCATGTTCCTGAATTTTAAAAACAAACGCGCCATTCGTTTGTGCCGCGTTTGTGCTGGTTTGTGCCGCAAAAATAAACGTTTGTGCCGCTTTGGTTGCGGAGATATTGTGCGTTATAGTTGCTGTAACCCCGCCCATTTTGCACCCCATGTTCCTGAATTTTAAAAACAAATGCGCCATTCGTTTGTGCTGCGTTTGTGCTGGTTTGTGCCGCAAAAATAAACGTTTGTGCTGCTTTGGTTGCGGAGATATTGTGCGTTATAGTTGCTGTAACCCCGCCCATTTTGCACCCCATGTTCCTGAATTTTAAAAACAAACGCGCCATTCGTTTGTGCCGCGTTTGTGCTGGTTTGTGCCGCAAAAATAAACGTTTGTGCCACTTTGGTTGCGGAGATATTGTGCGTTATAGTTGCTGTAACCCCGCCCATTTTGCACCCCATGTTCCTGAATTTTAAAAACAAATGCGCCATTCGTTTGTGCTGCGTTTGTGCTGGTTTGTGCCGCAAAAATAAACGTTTGTGCTGCTTTGGTTGCGGAGATATTGTGCGTTATAGTTGCTGTAACCCCGCCCATTTTACACCCCATGTTCCTGAATTTTAAAAACAAACCTGCCATTCGTTTGTGCTGCGTTTGTGCTGGTTTGTGCTGCAAAAATAAACGTTTGTGCCGCTTTGGTTGCGGAGATATTGTGCGTTATAGTTGCTGTAACCCCGCCCATTTTGCACCCCATGTTCCTGAATTTTAAAAACAAATGTGCCATTCGTTTGTGCCGCGTTTGTGCTGGTTTGTGCCGCAAAAATAAACGTTTGTGCCGCTTTGGTTGCCGAGATATTGTGCGTTATAGTTGCTGTAACCCCGCCCATTTTGCACCCCATGTTCCTGAATTTTAAAAACAAACGCGCCATTCGTTTGTGCCGCGTTTGTGCTGGTTTGTGCCGCAAAAATAAACGTTTGTGCCGCTTTGGTTGCGGAGATATTGTGCGTTATAGTTGCTGTAACCCCGCCCATTTTGCACCCCATGTTCCTGAATTTTAAAAACAAATGCGCCATTCATTTGTGCTGCGTTTGTGCTGGTTTGTGCCGCAAAAATAAACGTTTGTGCTGCTTTGGTTGCGGAGATATTGTGCGTTATAGTTGCTGTAACCCCGCCCATTTTACACCCCATGTTCCTGAATTTTAAAAACAAACCTGCCATTCGTTTGTGCTGCGTTTGTGCTGGTTTGTGCCGCAAAAATAAACGTTTGTGCCGCTTTGGTTGCGGAGATATTGTGCGTTATAGTTGCTGTAACCCCGCCCATTTTGCACCCCATGTTCCTGAATTTTAAAAACAAACGCGCCATTCGTTTGTGCCGCGTTTGTGCTGGTTTGTGCCGCAAAAATAAACGTTTGTGCCGCTTTGGTTGCGGAGATATTGTGCGTTATAGTTGCTGTAACCCCGCCCATTTTGCACCCCATGTTCCTGAATTTTAAAAACAAATGCGCCATTCGTTTGTGCTGCGTTTGTGCTGGTTTGTGCCGCAAAAATAAACGTTTGTGCTGCTTTGGTTGCGGAGATATTGTGCGTTATAGTTGCTGTAACCCCGCCCATTTTGCACCCCATGTTCCTGAATTTTAAAAACAAACGCGCCATTCGTTTGTGCCGCGTTTGTGCTGGTTTGTGCTGCAAAAATAAACGTTTGTGCCGCTTTGGTTGCGGAGATATTGTGCATTATAGTTGCTGTAACCCCGCCCATTTTGCACCCCATGTTCCTGAATTTGAAAAACAAACGCACCATTCGTTTGTGCTGCGTTTGTGCTGGTTTGTGCTGCAAAAATAAACGTTTGTGCCGCTTTGGTTGCGGAGATATTGTGCGTTATAGTGGCTGTAACCCCGCCCATTTTGCACCCCATGTCCCTGAATTTTAAAAACAAACACGCCATTCGTTTGTGCCGCGTTTGTGCTGGTTTGTGCTGCAAAAATAAACGTTTGTGCCGCTTTGGTTGCCGAGATATTGTGCGTTATAGTTGCTGTAACCCCGCCCATTTTGCACCCCATGTTCCTGAATTTTAAAAACAAACGTGCCATTCGTTTGTGCCGCGTTTGTGCTGGTTTGTGCCGCAAAAATAAACGTTTGTGCTGCTTTGGTTGCGGAGATATTGTGCATTATAGTTGCTGTAACCCCGCCCATTTTGCACCCCATGTTCCTGAATTTGAAAAACAAACGCACCATTCGTTTGTGCTGCGTTTGTGCTGGTTTGTGCTGCAAAAATAAACGTTTGTGCCGCTTTGGTTGCAGAGATATTGTGCGTTATAGTGGCTGTAACCCCGCCCATTTTGCACCCCATGTCCCTGAATTTTAAAAACAAACGTGCCATTCGTTTGTGCCGCGTTTGTGCTGGTTTGTGCCGCAAAAATAAACGTTTGTGCCGCTTTGGTTGCGGAGATATTGAGCGTTATAGTTGCTGTAACCCCGCCCATTTTGCACCCCATGTCCCTGAATTTTAAAAACAAACACGCCATTCGTTTGTGCCGCGTTTGTGCTGGTTTGTGCTGCAAAAATAAACGTTTGTGCCGCTTTGGTTGCGGAGATATTGTGCGTTATAGTTGCTGTAACCCCGCCCATTTTGCACCCCATGTCCCTGAATTTTAAAAACAAACACGCCATTCGTTTGTGCCGCGTTTGTGCTGGTTTGTGCTGCAAAAATAAACGTTTGTGCCGCTTTGGTTGCGGAGATATTGTGCGTTATAGTTGCTGTAACCCCGCCCATTTTGCACCCCATGTTCCTGAATTTTAAAAACAAACGTGCCATTCGTTTGTGCCGCGTTTGTGCTGGTTTGTGCCGCAAAAATAAACGTTTGTGCCGCTTTGGTTGCGGAGATATTGTGCGTTATAGTTGCTGTAACCCCGCCCATTTTGCACCCCATGTTCCTGAATTTTAAAAATAAACGTGCCATTCGTTTGTGCCACGTTTGTGCTGGTTTGTGCCGCAAAAATAAACGTTTGTGCCGCTTTGGTTGCGGAGATATTGTGCGTTATAGTTGCTGTAACCCCGCCCATTTTGCACCCCATGTTCCTGAATTTTAAAAACAAACGTGCCATTCATTTGTGCCGCGTTTGTGCTGGTTTGTGCCGCAAAAATAAACATTTGTGCCGCTTTGGTTGCGGAGATATTGTGCATTATAGTTGCTTCAACCCCACCCCATGTTCCTGAATTTTAAAAACAAACGCACCATTCGTTTGTGCCGCATTTGTGCCGTTGGTTTCGGAGATATTGAGTGGTATATGTTGTCAAACCACATTGACTTTGCACCTCGTTATTAAATCTTATATACAACTAGATTTATTTGTTAGCAGTTTGTGCAGATTTGGTGGATATTGTACATGGTGTTTTACTTCACATGCATAGTTTTGCCACCCCCACAGGGATCCCCCCCTTTCTGATTCTCTAGTGCTGATTGGAAGAACAGATGGGGGTGGGCACAGCTGGCTCTGGCTCTAGTGAGGCAGAGCCAGCTGTCAATCAGGCGGCAGGGTGGATCTCAAAAGTATTGTCAGGATCTGTCCCGGCTGCAGCACGGCTCTGCGCTGTCAGGATATAGTGGGCAATAGCTCGCCACATGCACATGAGTTTTTTTGTAACAGAAGAACACACTATATGTCATCTTGTGAACAAAAAGAGAAGTAAGGCCAAAAAATGTTGGGCCATAGTTCTCTTTTAACAAAAGTTTAAACCAGGTGATAATCAAGCAAAACAACACTACAGCAGGAGGGAGAGGTTCGGAGTGGCCATCTACAACTTTCAAGCAAAAAATGAAGAACTAAGCTTGCGGGTGAGAGATACAGTGCAGATATTTGAGACATATGAAGGGTGGTACAGAGGATTCACTTGGAGGAACAAATCAATGAAGAGGATATTTCCAGCTGCATATATTCATCAGAAAGAAGTGACAGATGACGGAGGGGCGGAGGGGCGGAGTTACAACATGGCGCCAAGCAGCAGCGTGATGCTGTGAGCTCCTAGGCATTCCCCCCCGAGCGAATATGCTAAGTGAGCCTGAATTCCTGTGTAAAGCTGACCTGTGCCCCCACCGTGGTAGCTGCTTATGGGTTTGTTACGTGCTGCTATCCGCCTGCTACCTACCTGGTTTACGGATCCCAGCTGGTTGGTCGTCTGTATCCCCCCTGTCCCTGGTTGAGTGGCCCGCAGTGAGCCATCTACTGGGCGGTGTCGCCCTGCAGAGAGAGGGGGATTGGAAGATGCTGCTGCACGCCCGCAGCATGAGAGGCTGGGAGCGGGAACATGAGTGAGCTTGGAGTCCGGAGGTCGGTCGGAGAAAAAAAAAAAAAAAACAGCACTCCAGCAGATCCTTTTATATAAGTCACTTTTTTAATTTCTTTTTTTGAAAAACATCTATGTCAGTAAACATTCTTTTTCTGGTGTGTATGCACTAAGTCACATCTCTTCTTTTGTGTGCCACAAAGTTTTCTAATTCCATTGGCACAAAAATCTTTATTATCTCTTGAATCAAAAAGTATATGTATACAGAAATATTTTGCTACCGGATATTTTGGGTATGTATAGAAGTACCAACATTTAAAGAACAAAATAAGCGCAAACAAATTCTCCCAGAAACATTACCACTTCAGCATGGTGGTCAGATTAAACAGTATTACTCCAAATTGGGAATCTTTGTTAATAAACACAAATAAATGAAGAAAGACAGAGAGGAATTTCCAAAGACAACAGAGCTGTTCATAGAACCATTGAACTGTTTAAACATAATGAAAAAATAAATAAATGAAAAAGTTCACCTTAACATTTTCATATTCTGTTATATGTTTTACTCATCCTTTGTGAATAACACAACATGGGGTTGTATCTTGGTTTTTGCAGAGGCTATCATAACAGATTCACACAGGTCATCATATTTTTCCCAGTCAGCTGACCTTCTCCTACAATAGGCCACATAATGACCAAGTGAATTTCTGCTGATTCCTGGAGTAAAGGCAACAACCCCTCGTAATGTGAATGAGTGACTGTCAAGGTGCATGGTCACAGGTATTTCAGATAATGGATAATGTGTTTCTGCACTTATTTCAATACAAATTAGCTGTCCAGTAGTGCATCTATGTGTGACTGAGCCATTGCAAAGATATTTCAATGATGTTACATCCTTGGTTTTGCAATTCTCTGGGCACTCTTGAGGTGACAGCAATGGCTTCAGACATTTGGACATATTTAGATGTAGCCCATCTTCCAGTGCTATCTGAAGTTTACTCATTCCATCAGTTTTTAAAATATCTTCATTGACTGCCAGGAGAGGAATCACCCTTGAAGAACTTGTATTTCTCTCACAATACTCAGAAGAACACTTGGAGGTAATTGTTGCACTTGGTACCTGCTTCATTGTTGATGTGATTATGTATGCAACATTGCATTCAGCACTCACCTGCCTTACACCTGACTTCAGCTGATCACATTCAAATTTTTCTGACAGTATTTTGGCCCTCATTGCATAAGTGTCCTTTCCCACCCCCTTAGTCACAATGGTCATCACCAATTCAAAAATTTCAATATTTTTGTGCTCTTTGTTAACATAATTGCAGAATGAATCACTGTCACAGAATGCACAGCAAAGACATTGGCAAAGGGAATCAAACGCACAGGTATTAATGACACTTACAAGCATTTTGTTTATTTTTATAGGTACTTTAGCTAAGTGATTGCCATTTTTCAAAACTTTTACCTTTCTTTTTCTTTTCAGTTTTGTGTCCATATGCAACCACTCAGAGCAAGGAGTGAGGTAGGATAGTCTCTTTTTTGGAGGAACACTAAGGCCTTTCCAGTTCTCAACATGCTCCTCTTGCATTCTACTTTCTTCTTTTACTTTTACATTAATTTGTGGATTCTCCTCACAGTTGTTATTTCTTTTATCGTTCTTTTCACTCTTTTCTTCACTGTAATCTGTTTTCCTTATTGGTACAGAAGAAAGCCTCATTTTGCCTTCCATGAATTCAAGGTGACGAATCACAAAACGGTCAATTCTGATAGGCAGGCATTCATGTTTGAAGAGACCATGTTTTATATTTTTAAATTCAGCCTCAACACTTGCAGAGCTTGCTGTTATGTTCACGCTTTTGAAGTGTGGGACCATCACAGCTGTCCAAAGCGGAAGGTAACATGCCATTCTTATAACATTAGGGACAAGCTCTGGAAGGAAATGTAAGTTATCTCGGTCACCATGATTTGCAGCAAGCATCTTACTCCTTTCACAAATTTCTGTTACCCATATTTTCAGGTCTGTTTGAATTGTCTCATTTTCCTGTTTGCTCATCTCCACTAAATCATCATCTTCAGTGACACCAGGCAAGAGACATCCCTCTGCGATACGTCTCTTCAATTGAGTTTTGCATGTCTCAGATATAACAGGTATGCCTCTGTCATCAATCCCTTCTGATTCGCTAAATGCAACAACTGAAATTGAATGAATGAGCTCCCTTGCATCATCCAGTGAACTTGATTGGAGAAGTTGTGCCATTGCTCTGAGGTAGAATTCTCTCACTCTGTTTCCTTTTTGTCTTAAGCATTCCCATCGGCTAATGAGCTTGATACAGTGTGCAACATCAATTCTAATGAAGCAAGGAGGCAGGTTTGAGGAGTTATTTCTGGTCAGCACTCCAAAACACTCATTTATATATGTCTTCAAGTCTGGGTAAGAGGTGAAGGCCCTAACTAGAGCTCCAAGCAAAGCAAGGGAGAAATCGCAGACTGCTTCCTTTGGAATGGTAGCACCTGCTTGTTTCCATTCTGTCAGCCACTGGGCTATGGAATTGATAGTATGGCTCTCAGAAAGCATCTGCACTACTGGGACATGATCTCCAAGTGAACTTAAAACTCCTTGATACAAAAAGATGTGTCCTGAAATGTCAATAGGTCTCTTTAGTTTTCTCACAACTGAACCTGTTGCATCAAAACTGACATAGGAGCCTATGTTCTTTGACTTCATTTGGTACACTTGCATTTGGGATGGGGTCCAGTAATGGCAAAAAAACTTATCCAAGCCTATGTTGTGTATGCTTCCATTATGGGGAACACTGTATTTAAAGAGTTGTAATGAAAGGATTGGGTCCTTATGGCCTAGCTCTTTGTCCCCCATCTCTTGTTTGGCTTTTCGTAATGTTGCCAGATTTGGTAGTTGACTCGGCTCAGGGTCACCAATATCCATAACTTTGTGGGCCTCAGCTGCCCGCCATACATGTGCTTGTTTCCGTCCTTCCCAGAGTTCTTTTGACACTCTTCTTCTCAAATCTCCTGATAATTTGCGTTTAGATTTTCCTGTGTGGAGACTGTCATCGATTTTGGAGATCATGCACTTAAGCAATACTGGTTTGCCAATCTCTGGTACATTGTCAACTGTTATGGATAGCTGTGCATTACACTCAGTGCAGCACCCTATTATATCTATGTAGCAAGATGCAACATTTGGATAAATTTTTGCCCGCTTGAATTTAAGTGTGCATGATGACTTTATATTTTTCCAGATCTCTTCATTCAAGATGTGAGTCCATGCACCGGGTTTTAAGATGGCGTATTCTCTTTTTCCTGTGTATGTGGATTTGTCATTGTAAATTATTTTCTCAGGCCAGATTCCTAGCCATCTTTGAAAAGAGAGACTGAATTCAAACTGAATGTCACAACACTGAATTGATGAATGACTATCTGCACCTTCTGAGCTGTCACCATTGGACGTTTGTTCATCAATATCTTTGACATCTTTGCATAGACCAAGGACTTGCCATATATTGTGTCGGTTTGTCTTTACAAATGTATAAAGGCTTTTGGGTGACATTTTGTTGTTTAATTGTTGACACAAGTCTACCCATACTTTGTCTGAGGGAACTGCTATTGTTTGTCCTGTAATAATTTTTTCCCTTGCAGTACAGATGACTTTGATAATGTCATCACTTTCACAAGCTGGTTTCCTAGGCATCTGAGCAAAACAAGAATGTTTTGTTTTTTAGCATAGTCTTTATACCAAAAGAATAAATTCCTAACTTCTAATAGTACATATACTAAGATTGTATACTTCATTTTATTGTTTCAATTTCCCTCAACATGTACAGATGAAAATCTTACACGTAGTGATGCACTGATATCGATTTTTCTGTATCGAATACGATTACAGATATTTTGCTTTCAGTGCTTGCTGATGCAGAGTACCGATATCGGTGCTTCTGCTGGCAAGGAGCCGGCTTCCCGGGCAATAAGGAAACCGGGCATTGGGTAATGACATGCTGCCCGTCTTCCTGATTGCTTGAATGTAATTGGCCTGGAAACAGGCTTCCAAGCAAGTCAGAATGGATCCGGCTTCCCTGCCAATCAGGAAGCCCCGAGGCGGGTCATTACTCACCACCCAGATTCCTGATCGCACTGGAAGCTGGCTCCATGTTCCCCTACAGAACTGCTGTTCAGAGAAAATCCTCATCTGACCGGAAGTTCCAGTATCGGAGCATTTGAGAGCATACAATTGCTTACAGGGATAGCTGATTTGGAAACATTTTCCAATTCAGCTCACTTTCTAGTTCAGCTATGTTGTCCTCAGTTTGGTGATTCAGTTTACTACCTTCAGAAGGAGTGAAGTAGGCATTAGACATATGCGATTTGATAATGTACTAATATATATATATATAGAGATAGATAGATAGATAGATATAAAGAGTGTGGACTCCCCTCCCCAATTCATACCACACCCTTTACATCTGGTAGGAATTTTAGGGGTTCTCCAAAGTGTGGGGGTCTCCCTTAAAATCTTTTATCAGACCCAAGATCCGAGCAGCAGATGGACAGAGCTGGAAAGGGGCGGGGACAAGCATGCCCCCCCCCCACACACACACCAATGGTAATTGTTCTGTCCAATTGTTGACATTCTGTTAGGGGATAGAGAGCTGTTACGGAATGTAAAGAAATGGGCGGCCCAAGTCCCGTTATGTCGCAACTCACTCGGCCCATTTGTTGTCATTTTGTGGTGAGAGTTCAACAGGATCGGTCGTGTCGGCAGACGTTAGGAATTTTTTCTTTTGCCAAGTTGGCGGTTGTCTTCCATCGTGATTGACTTGAATTTTTATCACTGGTGGACGTGATTGACGTGTGGATTACATCGGTGAATTTTTTTTTTTAACCGCTTGCTGCCCGCCGGCTGTCATATGACGGCCAGGCAGCGCGGCTCTCGTTCTGGGAGGGCGTCATATGACGCTCTCGCCTTCGCGGCCCACCAGGGGGCGTGTGTGCGCCGCTGACGGCAATCGCGCGCACCCGTTGTGTCACTGGGGACCCGATGCGTGTGCCCGGCGGCCGCGATGTTTGCCGGGCATCCGCGATTGCCCGGTAACACAGCAGGACAGTGGATCTGTGTGTGTAAACACACAGATCCACGTCCTGTCAGAGGAGAGATGATTGATGGTGTGTTCCCAGTACAGAGGAACACTGATCGGTCTTCTCCCCTTGTGAGTCCCCTCCCCCTACAGTTAGAATCACTTCCTAGGAACATAACTCCTCGATCTCCCCCTAGTGTTAACCCCTTCCCTACCAGTAACATTTATACAGTAATCAATGCAATTTTATAGTACGGATCGTTGTATAAATGTGAATGGTCCCAAAAATGTGTCAAAATTGTCCGATCTGCCCACCGCAATATTGCAGATCGCCGTCATTACTAGTAAAAAAATAAAAAACAATAATAATAAAAATGCCATAAATCCTTCCCCTATTTTGTAGACGCTATAACTTTTGCGCAAACCAATCAATATATGCTTATTGTGATTTTTTTTTTTAACAAAAATGTGGAATAATACATATTGCCCTAAACTTTGGAAAAATTTTGTTTTTTATAAAAAAAAATTGGATATTTATTATAGCAAAAAGTAAAAAATAAGGTGTTTTTTTTCAAAATTGTCGCTATTTTTTGTTTTTATAGCGCAAAAAATAAAAACCGCAGAGGTGATCAAATACCACCAAAAGAAAGCTCTATTTGTGAGGGAAAAAAATTATAACAATTTCATTTGGGTACAGTGTTGCATTACCGTGCATTTGTCATTCAAAATGTGACAGCTCTGAAAGCTTGAAAAATGGCCTGGGCAGGAAGGGGGTGAAAGTGCCCAGTATTGAGGTGGTTAAATAAAGATTTTTCAAAAACCTGTGTTGTGTTGGGTTTTTTTTTCCAATAAAGGACTTTTTATATGGTGTTGTGTGTTTGACGGGCTGGAGCATGTTCGTTCACCCCAGCTACATGCGGTCGTTCCTTTGGTTGCCTTCGACTGCTGTAGGTACTTTTTGGCATAGTGCATACAGCAACCATTCAGGGTTTAACCAGGCTCAGCGAGCCGAAAGCTCATTATGTAATACTCACCTGGGATCAAAGCCCCTGCTGCGGTGCCGGTACACAGCACCGGCCGGCGACATGTTGTCCTGGAGTTACTTACGGGTATCGTGGCTCCGGCGCTGTGAATGGCCGGAGCCGCGATGACGTCATTCCCGCGTGCGGGAGCTGCCAGTCATGACCTTCTTTTGAAACGGCATGCGCACGTCTCTTTTGTAATAATTCTTTTTTCTTGAAACTTGGCTTACCACACTCACAAGCAAGCACTTATAACTTGCAACATAAAGCATGCTAATAGAGGCTCAGATATGGCAAGTGCATTAAAATCTACAATGCTGCGGCCTGTCACAGACATGTTTACATGTTTAGAAATAAGTCAATTTAAATATCAAATTTTATACGTCCTACCATAGGAATAATACTGAATTTCAAATTAAGTCAATGTAGTGTAAACTGTGCAATATTTTATGAAAAGCCACTTATATTTATTTATTGTAGACCCTGTTTAAGGCCTCATTCACACAGGCAAAAAATGTTGTACTAATTTGTGTAGTGTTAATTTCTGTGTACATCTGTATGCTGCACGTGCAAATACGTGGCTCCATGCACACAGCTGCATATAGGACTGTGTTTTTGCATTGCTAACAAATGTGCACAGAAAAAGCAACAAGGGTGCATCTGGGTCTGCAAATCATGCATGTTTTCCACATGTACGCATGTGTATTTGCCTAAACACACATATGCATTTAAAGTTTGCTATACATTCTGGGCCTGCATAGTGCTAGAATGATTATCCCCTTAGCGCTGACCGTACGCACATACGACTTTAGGAGGTTATACCGGTATGATGCCTGCAGCTGCATGTATCACCCCAGTACCGTTTTTAAAGCGGGTGGTTGGCTCTTCAGAGATAGCAACCCATGCGGCTAAAAGCCGCTCGGCTGTTATCTGGAGAACCGGGAGGAGACTACCCACCGCCTTTCGCCGCTCTTCCCAGGTCTCCCATCCCACCGGGAGACCCGAGCCATGTGACGGCACTTCGGCCGGCTAGAGTGAGACTGGAAGGAAGCCATAAACGGCTTCATACTAGTCTCCTATGTGTAAACAACATCACTTCCGGTTTACTCGGCTGCCAATGGCGCCGTTTAAAAAAAAATAACAATATTCAGAATCGCCGTTTTTGACGATCTGAATACTTTGAAGTGCAAAGGAGAGATTTGGGGTCTTTTAGACCTCCGATCCCTCCATAAAGAGTACCTGTCACCACCTATTACTATCGCAAGGGATGTTTAGAATCCTTGTGAGTGACGATCTAAAAATAATAAATAAGAAAAAAAATTTTTTTTTTTTTAAAGCGCCCACCCGTCCCTGCGAGCTCACGCAACAAAAACACACACGTCAGTCGCGCCCGCATATGTGAATGGTGTTCAAATCACACATGTGAGGTATTGCCGCAGTCGTCAGAGTGAGAGCAATAATTGTAGCAAAAGACCTCCTCTGTAACTCTAACCTGGTAACCGTTATTTATTTTTAAAGTGCCGCCTATGGAGATTTTTAGGTACCGTAGTTTGTTGTCATTCCACTAGTTTGCGCAATTTTAAACTGTGACATGTTTGGTATCTATTTTCTCGGCGTAACATCATCTTTCACATTATACAAAAAAATGAGCTAACTTTACTGATTCGTTTTTTTTTAATTCATGAAAGTGTATTTTTTCCTAAAACAAATGCGTTTGAAAGACCACTGCGAAAATACAGTGTGACATAAAATATTGCAACGATTGCCATTTTATTCTCTAGATTCTCTGATAAAAAATATATATATAAAATGTTTGGGGGTTCTACGTAATTTTCTAGCAAAAAATACGGATTTTATCTTGTAAGCAACAAATGTCAGAAATAGGCTTAGGCATGAAACGGATTATATACGAACTGACAGTAAGTGCATATACACATTTGCAGTACAAAGATTCATATTTTGTGCACCTTTGTAAACTCGTATTTTGCAAATTCTGCTCATGCGTTGTGTGTTGAATTTAGGCCTCATGCTGTTGGTGCATTGAAAATAAAAAAAAATAGTCACACAGTCACTTCAGCACATTGGTGTGCAAAGGCAGAAATTTTTACTGCCATGTGTGACACATTCTGAAAAGACTCCGCCCCCGAGCACTGGAGATCACCATTATTTTCTAAACACATTTTGCTGGGTGCATACCTAGAATAAAAGGTGTTTAATGTACCCTAATTCCCTTGATTACCCTGTGTGTAGACAGGAAAGGTTTAAAGCATTTCTGCATGTTACTACAATAATTTTACATTCTGGCTAACCCTGAACACAGGATGTTTACAGTACATGGGGACATCAGTTATTAACACAACTAGTGTTGCCACCTGACCACTATATTAGGTTGTCTTGCTAGTTAGTGGTAGTATTGCAAAAAAATAGTTTGTATACACACAGCAAACACACAATCATCTATTCCAAATGTATTATTTTCATTGCAATTGCATACATTGAATAATTATTAATAATAAGTCAAATTAAAGATGTTAAAAATGAATTTACCCTGGATTCCCTGAGCTAGAAGTGAAACCATCAAGCAAAAAGTTGTTTGAGCTCCAATGCTGCCTTTTTCAGGGTACAATATGAAGTGCAGTGCCAGTACAGTGGGAGGAGCTTTACATTAAGGAAACCCAAGCTGAGTTTAGGTTCTGTTTGTAAGCTTTAATAACAAGGTGTAAAGTCAATGTGGTTTGACAACAATATAACGCACAATATCTCCGCAACCAAAGCGGCACAAACGTTTATTTTTGTGACACAAACCAGCACAAACGCGGCACAAACAAATGGTGCGTTTGTTTTTAAAATTCAGGAACATGGGGTGTAATGTGGGCGGGGTTGCAGCAACTATAACGCACTATATCTCCGCAACCAAAGCGGCACAAACATTTATTTTTGCGGCACAAACCAGCACAAATGCGGCACAAACGAATGGCGCGTTTGTTTTTAAAATTCAGGAACATGGGGTGCAAAATGGGCCTGGTTACAGCAACTATAACGCTCAATATCTCCGCAACCAAAGCGGCACAAACGTTTATTTTTGCAGCACAAACCAGCACAAACGCGGCACAAACGAATGGCACGTTTGTTTTTAAAATTCAGGAACATGGGGTGCAAAATGGGCGGGGTTACAGCAAATATAACGCACAATATCTCCGCAACCAAAGCGGCACAAACGTTTATTTTTGCGGCACAAACCAGCACAAACGCGGCACAAACGAATGGCGCGTTTGTTTTTAAAATTCAGGAACATGGGGTGCAAAATGGGCGGGGTTACAGCAACTATAACGCACAATATCTCCGCAACCAAAGCGGCACAAACGTTTATTTTTGCGGCACAAACCAGCACAAACGCGGCACAAAGGAATGGCACGTTTGTTTTTAAAATTCAGGAACATGGGGTGCAAAATGGGCCTGGTTACAGCAACTATAACGCTCAATATCTCCGCAACCAAAGCGGCACAAACGTTTATTTTTGCAGCACAAACCAGCACAAACGCGGCACAAACGAATGGCACGTTTGTTTTTAAAATTCAGGAACATGAGGTGCAAAATGGGCGGGGTTAAAGCAACTATAACGCACAATATCTCCGCAACCAAAGCGGCACAAACGTTTATTTTTGCGGCACAAACCAGCACAAACGCGGCACAAACGAATGGCGCGTTTGTTTTTAAAATTCAGGAACATGGGGTGCAAAATGGGCGGGGTTACAGCAACTATAACGCACAATATCTCGGCAACCAAAGCGGCACAAACGTTTATTTTTGCGGCACAAACCAGCACAAACGCGGCACAAACGAATGGCACATTTGTTTTTAAAATTCAGGAACATGGGGTTCAAAATGGGCGGGGTTACAGCAACTATAACGCACAATATCTCCGCAACCAAAGCGGCACAAACGTTTATTTTTGCAGCACAAACCAGCACAAACGCAGCACAAACGAATGGCAGGTTTGTTTTTAAAATTCAGGAACATGGGGTGTAAAATGGGCGGGGTTACAGCAACTATAACGCACAATATCTCCGCAACCAAAGCAGCACAAACGTTTATTTTTGCGGCACAAACCAGCACAAACGCAGCACAAACGAATGGCGCATTTGTTTTTAAAATTCAGGAACATGGGGTGCAAAATGGGCGGGGTTACAGCAACTATAACGCACAATATCTCCGCAACCAAAGCGGCACAAACGTTTATTTTTGCGGCACAAACCAGCACAAACGCGGCACAAACGAATGGCGCGTTTGTTTTTAAAATTCAGGAACATGGGGTGCAAAATGGGCGGGGTTACAGCAACTATAACGCACAATATCTCCGCAACCAAAGCGGCACAAACGTTTATTTTTGCGGCACAAACCAGCACAAACGCAGCACAAACGAATGGCAGGTTTGTTTTTAAAATTCAGGAACATGGGGTGTAAAATGGGCGGGGTTACAGCAACTATAACGCACAATATCTCCGCAACCAAAGCAGCACAAACGTTTATTTTTGCGGCACAAACCAGCACAAACGCAGCACAAACGAATGGCGCATTTGTTTTTAAAATTCAGGAACATGGGGTGCAAAATGGGCGGGGTTACAGCAACTATAACGCACAATATCTCCGCAACCAAAGCGGCACAAACGTTTATTTTTGCGGCACAAACCAGCACAAACGCGGCACAAACGAATGGCGCGTTTGTTTTTAAAATTCAGGAACATGGGGTGCAAAATGGGCGGGGTTACAGCAACTATAACGCACAATATCTCGGCAACCAAAGCGGCACAAACGTTTATTTTTGCGGCACAAACCAGCACAAACGCGGCACAAACTAATGGCACATTTGTTTTTAAAATTCAGGAACATGGGGTGCAAAATGGGCGGGGTTACAGCAACTATAACGCACAATATCTCCGCAACCAAAGCGGCACAAACGTTTATTTTTGCAGCACAAACCAGCACAAACGCAGCACAAACGAATGGCAGGTTTGTTTTTAAAATTCAGGAACATGGGGTGTAAAATGGGCGGGGTTACAGCAACTATAACGCACAATATCTCCGCAACCAAAGCAGCACAAACGTTTATTTTTGCGGCACAAACCAGCACAAACGCAGCACAAACGAATGGCGCATTTGTTTTTAAAATTCAGGAACATGGGGTGCAAAATGGGCGGGGTTACAGCAACTATAACGCACAATATCTCCGCAACCAAAGCGGCACAAACGTTTATTTTTGCGGCACAAACCAGCACAAACGCGGCACAAACGAATGGCGCGTTTGTTTTTAAAATTCAGGAACATGGGGTGCAAAATGGGCGGGGTTACAGCAACTATAACGCACAATATCTCCGCAACCAAAGCGGCACAAACGTTTATTTTTGCGGCACAAACCAGCACAAACGCAGCACAAACGAATGGCAGGTTTGTTTTTAAAATTCAGGAACATGGGGTGTAAAATGGGCGGGGTTACAGCAACTATAACGCACAATATCTCCGCAACCAAAGCAGCACAAACGTTTATTTTTGCGGCACAAACCAGCACAAACGCGGCACAAACGAATGGCGCATTTGTTTTTAAAATTCAGGAACATGGGGTGCAAAATGGGCGGGGTTACAGCAACTATAACGCACAATATCTCGGCAACCAAAGCGGCACAAACGTTTATTTTTGCGGCACAAACCAGCACAAACGCGGCACAAACTAATGGCACATTTGTTTTTAAAATTCAGGAACATGGGGTGCAAAATGGGCGGGGTTACAGCAACTATAACGCACAATATCTCCGCAACCAAAGCGGCACAAACGTTTATTTTTGCAGCACAAACCAGCACAAACGCAGCACAAACGAATGGCAGGTTTGTTTTTAAAATTCAGGAACATGGGGTGTAAAATGGGCGGGGTTACAGCAACTATAACGCACAATATCTCCGCAACCAAAGCAGCACAAACGTTTATTTTTGCGGCACAAACCAGCACAAACGCAGCACAAACGAATGGCGCATTTGTTTTTAAAATTCAGGAACATGGGGTGCAAAATGGGCGGGGTTACAGCAACTATAACGCACAATATCTCCGCAACCAAAGCGGCACAAACGTTTATTTTTGCGGCACAAACCAGCACAAACGCGGCACAAACGAATGGCGCGTTTGTTTTTAAAATTCAGGAACATGGGGTGCAAAATGGGCGGGGTTACAGCAACTATAACGCACAATATCTCCGCAACCAAAGCGGCACAAACGTTTATTTTTGCGGCACAAACCAGCACAAACGCAGCACAAACGAATGGCAGGTTTGTTTTTAAAATTCAGGAACATGGGGTGTAAAATGGGCGGGGTTACAGCAACTATAACGCACAATATCTCCGCAACCAAAGCAGCACAAACGTTTATTTTTGCGGCACAAACCAGCACAAACGCGGCACAAACGAATGGCGCATTTGTTTTTAAAATTCAGGAACATGGGGTGCAAAATGGGCGGGGTTACAGCAACTATAACGCACAATATCTCCGCAACCAAAGCGGCACAAACGTTTATTTTTGCGGCACAAACTAGCACAAACGCGGCACAAACGAATGGCGCGTTTGTTTTTAAAATTCAGGAACATGGGGTGCAAAATGGGCGGGGTTACAGCAACTATAAAGC